>JAUTXW010000974.1:0-27270 GCA_030620095.1 Kuschelorhynchus macadamiae | reverse complement strand
AAAAGAAGTTTTAGAAGACGTGTTAATAGATCCACATCAGTTTGTGCCATAAGATCAGAATATTTTTACCGAGACACTTATTGATAAAATAATATCTAGGAGTACGTTATAACAATAAAGCAATGCATTTACATTTATAACATTACTCAGTAGCTTCTTCAAAAATTGCTCTTCATTTCTCTAGCACCTACAATTAAGCTACTCCATAAAATCATATTTGCATTATAGGCCTCCTATTAATGACTTTTAATAAAAAGTTGCCATTAATGGGACTTGATTGCAATAGGACCGTGAATTTTTCGATAGGACCGATGCACAAATTTAGTTTTAAACACTTTATACAAAACAAAAAAAACAAAACAAGATATCTAATTTCGGCTAACTACAAATTCACATAAAAATCGCATATAAAAATTCAAGAAGTTTAACCGAAATATTTCAAACTCTAATAATAACTCATATTTGCCTAATCTCTTTAAAGTTATTTGACGCACAGCTAACCAAAAACACCGATAACAGAGGTTCCAAGAACCATTCCTTTTTATAAAAACGGCATGTATACATTGTCGAAAAAATTAGAACGCAGTATTGCTGTTCAAGAGAAGTGAGTGAATAGTATCGCTCACATCGTCTATCGTATCCTGTTACGACATTTTTTCACGCCACAGTGAAATAACACTGAAAATCAATACTTAGTTTTATATAACAATAAATTTCTTTTGGATGTAAAGTGTTCTCCTTCAAGTATTGGTTTTAAGTGGAAGAAATCAAATAATAAAAAATATCTAGAGGATTTGCCCCACATCGTCCACAAGAGAATCAATTTCTTGAGGGAATATGTCAAAAATCAAAATCTAGGACAAGATGCTTATACCACCGGATGAGACCGTTTAGAAACAGCTGGCAGGATAACACTATGTCTACAAGTTCTAAGCTAATGAAGGTCATCGATATATTGTAGTTCACGCTGGATCAAAGGAAGGATCCAATATTTTAAAAGTGGACTAAAAAGCGGAGATTATCAACAATATGAACAAGCAAAATTTTGAAAATTGGTTTAAGGTGTTTGATAGTGATGGACAACACAAGCTGGTAAATTGACAAAGCAGAGATTGATTGGATGGTTAAAAGAAAAGAACATTGACTTCCCAGAGAGGGCCATGAAGGATGAAATATGGAGCATTGTATTGTAACAAACATTCTACCTTGACGAATATGTGAAACCTTTGGGCCACAAAATACTAAGACTTCCTCCATACCATTGTCAATTTAATGCTATTGAAATGGTATGGTCAAGTGTAAGAGGAAATACGACCAATACATTGCTAGTCTGAAGGGGACACCATCGGAAGTTTTGGCCATGTGGGAAAAAGCGATAAATGAAGTATCTTCAGAGCATTGGAAAAATTATGTCAGCCACACAGAAAGGGTAATCCAAGAAGCTTGGAAGACAATACAGATATGTGATGCTTCTGAGAGATTGCGCCACTTGTAATTAGTACCGACGAAGACAGCAGTGACGATGAAGAATTTAGTTCTGATTCTGAAGACAGTGAAGGGGAGTAGTTTTTATTTTTAAAGTTTTTAAAGCAAAGTCTGCATTGTAACATATTCATTTTTAGCATACACGCAATAGATCATATCTCTTATTTTGTTCTTTAAGTAATCTGTGATTTTTGTTTTTACCTCTTTTTGTTTTTGAAACATTCTGGAGGTAAAGGATTCATCGTTCGTTATTCCCCTTTTCTTAATATTTTTTCAGTATTGTCTGTAATTGAGAATTAAAATAATTTTGATGAAAATGGGTAACTGGCGTCAATTTATTACATTGCAAACAAAGAATAAGCTTAAGATGAAAGAATTTATATTAGTAAAGTCTTATTTGCAAAATAATTTTAGTTTTTGAAGTTATAATAGTTATTTTTGTATTAAGTGTGCAAAATGAGGGTTTTTTTATGGCAATGAGAGTGTTAATTTTTTGCCAGCCATTTTCGACAAGTTGCAGCGCTTTCTGTACAGAAAATGCCAATTTTAAATTCGCTTTAGCCAGTGCTGAACGCACCCCTCCTATCTACATCACTGCATACGTTTAGGTTAGGAATCATCGCTGAAATATAAATAATATAAGAAATACGTTATTTGAAACCAGCGTGACGTCATTCCAGAAAGGTAATGCGCCAACTATAGTATCGCTCACATCGTCTATCGTATCCTGTTACGACATTTTCACGCCACAGTGAAATAACACTGAAAATCAATACTTAGTTTTATATAACAATAAATTTCTTTTGGATGTAAAGTGTTCTCCTTCAAGAAAAACTGGCCCATAAAGGTAAATTATCAAGGCCTAATAACAAAAGTTATATGAGCGAAATCCAGCCAGAAAAACTGTTAAGGTGTTTTGTGCTGGGTGGTAAATTGACAGCCTGTTGTTGCTGGTTGTTGATTATTATAGAACTGCACTTCATTAAACTGTGACTAGCTCTAGAACTGTGAGTAGTGTTTATGATTTCACGGCAATACAATACAAAGTTTTTTTTGCGTCTTATAGTAAATGTGATTATTTTATAAATTGATTTAAAAGTATCTACAGTCATAGTCATCAAATATTGTTAATCAAGGACTTATAAACGTTCTTTTTGTTGAAATACGGGGGAGAACTGACAGTCTAAATCCAGATATATTTTTGTAACTATAAGTACCTATGTTCTTGTTTTTCATAGTAAGATTTCAATATTTCATGTTCTTGTTGAAATTAGTTTTAAAATATTATGCTACACGACTGTTTTTTTTAATACACATATTAATGTAGTTAGTTATATGCTTTTGCTTGTATTAGCATTTCTTGTAATCTCAGCTGTTAGTTGGAATAAACAATAAAGTTAGTCTGTACTGAAAATTGGACGTGTTTGATTTCAACAGGTTATGGGCCAGACAGTTTAACCTGCGTGAAATATTGGGCTACGCGATTTTGTGTCAGTATAATTTTGGAGTGATAGTCCAAGTATGGCTGCCAATTATATGGTTATTGTTCCGAGATTAAAGGGACGGGAAAACTAGAGTGATTGGTCGTTTGCAGTGCAAAATTTCCTAATCTTAGAAGGTTTGTCCAAGTGTATAACGGAAGTTGTGACTGCGGATGACGCAAAATTAATAGACCCATATGATGCGTTGTCAACAGTTGATTTATGATATAAAATAAAATCGATGTTCAATGACAAAGGGTTTACAAGAAAGATTACTACGTAATTTAAATTCTACACGACTAGAAAACTATGGCTCGATGGCAAGTTATGTAGAGACAAGTCATGAGATACGCTGCACAGGGTTCAGTATCAGCGATGAGCGATGACGGTCGGTTCATTGCTGTTGGCTGGATTGCCGAAAAAGTTTTCGCCAATGATCATGGCAATCAAGCATTCTGCCATTGCTACTACAACGGATTCGATAAAAGCTAAATTGCTAGATATGAAGGTTGACAGTGGGAATACAGGAGGTGCGTTTGCCAATAAACCAGGCTGGCGTGATACTCGTAAAGTTGGACTTAATTAGAAAACGGGAAATAGTGATAAGAAAAATGTGAAGTGTTTCAAGTGCAAAAAATTAGGGCATTTTTAGAACAAATGTCCTAATATTGACAAGAAAACAATAGTGACCAACATACTTCCCATGCATTCAGTGTAACATTTATGAATGGCACGTTCAGCAATTCCGATTGGTACGGGGACTTGGGTGCGAGTCTTCATTTGTGTGCAAACGAGGAATGGCTAGAAGTCTCTAGGGATCCAGTTGAAATGTAAGAAATTATAGTTTATAATAAGACGAAAGTTCCAGTCCAGTGTTTAGGTAATGTAAAATTAAGTGCATCAAAATACATATGGCGTAATAGTTAAAAATGTTTTATGGTTTAACAACGAACTTGTTATCAGTAAGTCAACTTATAAAGAACGAAAATATTGTAAAATTTGATACCATCATTGCGTGATTTATAATAAACAAATCAAGATTGTCAGGTATGGCAAATTTGAAAGATGATGTTTATAAATTAAATACTATAAGTTCTGATAAAAATATGTTGGCAAGATCAGCTGTACTAACTGGTATAACATGGCATCGGTGTTTTGGACACACAAATAGCGATTATTTAAACAAAATAAAAAATGGACTTGTCGATGGCTTAAATTAAAAGTTTATTGAAAAGTGGCCAGAACAATTAATTGTGAAGTTTGCTGCGAAGGTAAGCCAAATTATCATTTACACATAGAGGTATTCGAGCAAAAAATATTTTAAAAATTGTTCACGCTGATGTATATGGTCCTATGGAAAATCGTTCTATTGACGGATCAAAATATTTTTTAATATTCGAGGATGGAGGAGAACCAAATTGGTCAAAAGTTGGAAATATTTAGATCGGACAATAGTGGTGAATTCTGTAAAGGAGATTTTAAAAAACTCCTAAACAACCTTGGAATAATTCACCAGAAAACGAACTCATATACACCACAACAAAATGGAATGTCCGATAGGTTGAATAGTACAGTCGTGCTTGCTATTTGATGCCAATTTATCAAAAAGGTTTTGTGCTGAAGGAGTATACACTGCGATTTATTTCGAAATAGAACGTGGGCTCCAGATTTGAATAAAACTCTATATGAAAAATGAACAGGCAAAAAACCAAATGTGTCTAACCTTAGAATATTTAGAAGTACAATAATGGTGCATATTCCAAAAGAGAATAGGTTAAAGTGAGACAAAAAGGCGGTGAAATGTATATTGGTAGGATATAATGATAATACCAAAGGTTACCGCATATATGATGAAGAGAGAAACACCGTGTACACTAGCAAGGACGTAATTGTGATAGAGAACACGGATAATCAAGTCAGTAAAATAAAGCAGATGCCAATTTGAATAATAGTAACGAAATGCGAGTTCCAGTGGGAGATTCTAGAAAGCGAAATAAACAACGAAAAAGACAGATCTTCTGAAAGTTAAGGTGAAATGTGGGAGAATTGCGATAGTCATGATAGTGCCCTTCCTTTATCACTCGAAAATATTCCCACATAGTTATGGAGATCAGAAAGAATCCCAAAACCAAGACAGTTTCATGACAGTGTTAGTTACTTTTGTCAAGATGATCCTGATTTAAGTGCGGATCCAGTTTTGGTACAGAGTGCTTTATCAAGAGTGGAAGGGGACAAATGGAAACGAGCCATAGAGGAAGCAGTGCAGTGTTTCGAAGAAAAGATGGACAGTCCTGAGAAATGTACAATAGTTCAGTGTAAGTGTGTATGTAAAACAAAAAGGTTTTTCTCAAAAACCTTTTATAGATAGAGCTTTCCTTAATGGAATTTTAAAAGATGTTTACATGAATTTGCCTGAAGGCTTTGACACATCTATTTGTAAAAATAAGGTGTTAAAATTAAAAAGAGCAATTTATGGTCTGAAACAATCTGCAAAGGCATGGTATACGAGGCAGGATGATTTTCTTAAAAAGTTGGATTATAAAAACTTTAAATTAGAACCTTGTCTGTATATAAAAATATGAATTAGGACAGAGGTTTGAACTAAAAGATTTGGACTTTTAAAAAATCATGGTTCTTGGGATTAGACCGTGTCAAAATGGGATCACTTTCCGACGTTTCGCCTTCGATTGCACGAAGCCTCTTCAGGAATCTTCACTTCACGAGATCGGAACACTGAATGATTTTTTTTTCGTTCTATGTTAGATTTGGACCAATTAAAACACTGTCTTGGAATGAGGGTTCATGTCGATATAAAAAATGTCATTACTTTAGATCAAGAATATATTAAGCAAATATTAAAGCGATTTAATATGACTGATTGTAAATCAGTATCTACGGCCATGGATACGAAAATAAATCTTTATAAGAAAGAAAATGCTTACAGTGCTAAAGTGACGTATCAACGACTTATTGAGAGCTTAATGTACTTCGCTGTTGACCAGGCCCGATAGCCCTTTCTCAGCAAGCTATTTAAGCCAATTCAATAACTGTTTCGATGAATCGGGTTTCGGTTTGCATTTTCTAGATCTTCTGTGTCACAGGAAAGTAGAAAACTGAAAACTGTGTCACTATCAAGTACCAAACCCGAATATATGGGCTTGACAGAGGCTTCTAAAGAAGCTGTTTATTTAAAAAACTTATTAAATGAATTGACAGGTTCTTCAAATAAAGTTGTTTTGTTTAACGATTGCCAGAGTGCATATACAGGCTTATCCAAATTAAGTGTCCACCATTAGTAACTTTGTTATTAGTAAAGATACAAAATTGTTTAAATAAGCAAACTATTAGCATTTTCAACGCTCTTTAAGATGGAATCACTAAAAAAACAATTGAGCATCGCGTTTTCGAGTTTAGACAAGAAATACAATGTTTTTAAATGGAAACCCCTGTATATTATATTTTTTTCTGTTAAAGCTTGAAATTTTAAACAAAAAAGGTTATAAGGAAATTTTTCTTAAAACCAAAAATAACATTGATATTACAGTTTCTAAAAATTAACTGCAAAAATAATAAGAAGGCTCGCTATGAAAGCCACGCCATGTTTCGAATTAAGATATGTGATGGATTAGAGGATATCAGTTCTAAGTATCGAGGAGGCTTTGGAAAACAATGATAACGCTTTCTGTCAAAATTTGTTTACTTTTAGTCGTTGTTCCCTATGTTGTGTCAGTAATTAATCAGTTTTGTTGTGTCAGTTACTAATCTCAAAAAAAGAATGGTTTTTACCCATGAAGAAAAGTGTGATATGTTGGAATCTTACTTAGTGTGCAGAAAATCATCTTTGAGGGCAAAAGAATACTATGCTGAATTATATCCACTTCGCATTCAACCGCATGAGAGATATTTTCTGAGATTATACCGAAAATTTAGAGCCAATGATACTGTTTTTGCTAAAACCAGGGCAAAAAAGGATTTTATAATAAGCGAGGCCACGGAAATTGCAGTTATTGCATATTTTGAAGCCTACCCTGAGAATTCCATACCAGATATTGTCAAAGACTCGAATTTTAGTTATGGCAGTGTGCATAGGATTTTAAAAAAATACAAATTTATTCCTTATAAGTACCGACCAGTTCAAGCGCTTTTGCCAGGAGATCCAGAGAGAAGAATTGTTTTTTGCGAATGGCACCTTAACTTTTGTCGCCAAAATGTAAATAACTTCCGTTATATTTTATGGACCGATGAATCCAATTTTTCAAATTCCGGAATGTACAATAGAAAAAATCATCATTACTGGTCAAGGGAAAAGAGCTCCACAAGTCCGTTTCAGTTTTAACGTTTGGTGCGGTTTAATTGGGTCAAGAATTGTTGGTCCTTTTTTTTTATGAAGGCAGTCTAACCGGTGAAAGGTATGTGGCATTTATGAGTGAAATTCTGAATAATTTCTTAGATGAACTGGATCTCATAAGTAGACAGAATCTGCATTTTCAACAAGATGGCGCACCTGCGCACAACTACAGAGGTACTTATCAACTTCTAAGTACTTTTTTTAATGCTCAGTGGATAGGGACAAATGGCCCCATTCAGTGGCCCCCGCGTTCACCAGACATGACCCCTCCTGATTTCTTTTTATGGGGATATTTAAAGGATCAAATTTACAAGCAAAGGTACGAAGACGTTAACGATTTAAAGGCTGCAGTTAGGGAAAAGATACACCAGATAGATGGTAGAACCATACTAAAGGCAGTTCGAGCAGTTCAGAAACGAGCACAAAAATGTATCGAAGAACGGGGCGGTGTATTTGAGCACCTTCTAAGAAAAAATACGTTGTTTTGTTTTCTTATAATCGATGTTTGTAAAATTAAGATACTTTGCTGTTCTAGCTTTTGCTGTTAATTTTTAGAAACTGTAATATCAATGTTATTTTTGGTTTTAAGAAAAATTTCCTTATTACCTTTTTTGTTTAAAATTTCAAGCTTTAACAGAAAAAAATATAATATACAGGGGTTTCCATTTAAAAACATTGTATTTCTTGTCTAAACTCGAAAACGCGATGCTCAATTGTTTTTTTAGTGATTCCATCTTAAAGAGCGTTGAAAATGCTAAAAGTTTGCTTATTTAAACAATTTCGTATCTTTACTAATAACAAAGTTACTAATGGTGGACACTTAATTTGGATAAGACAGTAGATATCAAACACCATTTTATTAGAGACACTTTTTCTCAAAACTTGGTACAAGTAAAATATTTAAAGACAGTTGACATGCCCGCTGACATTCAAACAAAAAAATTATCTTCGGTAAAACACTATACATTTTTAGATGAGTTAGGGGTGGTAAGTTTTAAATAATATTTTATACTAGTTGGAGTGTTGAAATTAGCTCAAAATATTATTTTACCCCACTGCTTTTTTAATACACACATTAATATAGTTATAGGCTTGTTAGATGGAATAAATAATAAAGTTAGTCTGTACTGAAAATTCGACCGACGTGTTTGATTTCAACAATTTCAAATATTACATAGAGTGTGAGTTAATTATAAAATATTAAGGTTACTCCTAGCCTCAACTTTGAGTCTATTTATTTATACAATGTGTGTTTTTCTTTTTATTTTTTTTATAATTTATAAACCAATATATCCAATTTTTCACTTCGTACTTGGTTTCAGAAAGGGCTTTAGCAAACAAGTCGTAAATGGACCTTTTATGCCTTAGCAAAGCCCTTAAGGAATTGGACGTCGGCGTCGGTAGATTGATAAATATGCTCGATATTGATAAACCTATGTATAGAATGTATACATTTGTATGATATAGGAAACTTGCTATATTATGTAATTTACTAACCTATAGACTTCATTAACATCATTGTAACTCTTATTGAATGAATTATAATTATTTGTTTCTATACAATTTTTTTATCACAATTAGTAAAACTGCTTGTCTTTGGCAAGCTGATAATTTGCAAAAATCACCCAAATATAAATAAGACCATACCCATATACATTTTCAATATAATTCCCTTAAGATCTATTTACACATATCAGCCTCGAGTCCCTTCGGTTCCATAATGATGTCAGAGTATCAGTAAAAAAAAATATGGGGCCTATAAGTTACATGAAAACGTTTATAAATGTCCGACAGAGTTACATTTTCTTACCTTCAGTTTTTCTTTCAAGCATAATGATAAATTTTCACCGAAATATTTCCGCACTGATGTATATATATATATATATATATATATATATATATATATATATATATATATATATATATAAGTTTCAGCAAAGTTTTCTTGGGAATTTTGGTTCAGTAAAATAAACTGCGAGGTAGTGGGCAGTTACATAATTTTATTTTTTTTCCAGGACGTTTCGTTGACTTTCGTACAACTTTTTCAACTGGTTTATAACGTGTCTAAAAGTAAAATTGACCCTAAATAAATATACACGATTTACAAAAAATAAACTTACCATCAGAAACAAAGATCCAAAATGCATTAAATGCGATAACAAATTGTGTAACACATATGAGACATATAACACGAAGCTGACATTTTGTATATTACATTAAAAACACACACAACGTTAAAATATAATACATCAGTCACATACATAGAACGACGAGTATTAAAGTCGACTGCTACTATATTACAAATAAGACATGTAGGTGCCATGAGAATTCTGTTGTTTTTTTGTGCTGTAAGAGTTTAAAAGAAATTATTTTACCAACATCCAAAATACCATTGTTATTTCATTTCTCATTTGGTATCTAATTGCAAAATAAAAGTGCATTTTTTTGGGGTACTAGTTAAAAAACATAATAATGAATTATTTAATAAAATATTTATTAGAGAATTGCATATTTTCTAATTTTAAGGTGAAAAATTTAATTAAGAATATTAAAATATATTTTATTGAGACCAGCTATTTCCGATTTATCGTTTATGGATTGAGGATTGTTTTTTATGTGGATCATTTCATGATATTCGCGTTTTTTTTTGTGTGGTTCTGTTAAGTAGTATTTTTCATCAAAGTTAAAATTATGATTAAGGTTTTCCTCATGTTTTTTAAGTGCTGTAGTATTTTTTATATATATATATATATATATATATATATATATATATATATATATATATTTATTTATTTATTTATTCCCAATGTCATAATTTTGGATCCACGTGGCATCTCCAGAGCCCCTCAGTGCTTAATATTAAAACATTGAATATGACTGTTTTCATCTTGCAAAATAAAGGTCTATGAAAATAAGTGTTGTAATCAGAGAGAAACTTCGGATAGTTGATTGAATTTGCAACGGCCTAACTCTATTTTCAGTACTTTCTGTTTTCTCAAAAATATTTGAGAGGACTATAAAATTTAAAATGGTCAAATTTTTCAATAAATATAAAGTACTTTCTGAAGACCAATACGCTTTCAGAGAGAGAAAATCAACAGGCGACATCATATCTTGACATCCAACATCTATGACCTGATTTATTAATAATAATTTGTATTGTACAGCCACACGCAAGATATTTTTCATAATATATTATTCTAAACCCCACACAATTCTTTCTTACATCTCATATGAGACATTTTAAAAGTAATTGTTTAATTTTGTCCAATTAATTCTTATTATTATCGAGATTGAAGAACAAGACTTTAATGAGTCTCGTTAAGAAAATATATTCATGTTGGTGTTAATGATTATAGGAAGGGAATCTTCGCTACACACAAATAAGAATTATATGGTTAGTTGCATTAGAGTACCTTACGATCATTAGCGATGTTTAAACGTGTTGCATACTTAAACATTTTCCGCAATTATGTTTGCACTTTATCCAAATTTTATGCATCCATCTTTTACTAACTAAATACCAAAATTAACAGATAACATCAAATGAATGTATTTGGTTAGTAGAAATATGTCTTTACAAACGATTAATATATTTTTATATAAAGGTCATCTAATTTGATGTAATTATATACAACTTTTTCACTAAATATACAGGCTAGTCCATGATATGAATATTTGACGTATTTGTAGGGCGAAAAACACAATATTTGAATTTGTGCCCATGGCCATGGAGGATATTGACTCATAATATTTTTAAAACTGCGTTGTCACATTTAAAAAGTGAGTTTAAAATGGACCACCCTATATACACACTGCCGTTCTATCGAACTTACATTGCCTATATTTCTTACATATTTTCAATTTTACACGTATCCCCGTGTAGAATTATATCTTCTATACCTAATTATGATGTCTCTCCAACTTGCATGTACTCAAAATGATCCTTAATTCATCTTTCCAATGTATCATTATTCACCTCAGTCACACTGGATTTCATAAATGTAATATTTGTTCTTTATAATGTCCTTGGTCTAGATTTCGTCAAAAACTTGGGTTTCTCGAAGTACATGAAGTTTTCGTGATAAAATTCTTGGCTATTCTTTGAATCTTTTTAGATATACAGGGTGTTTCTTAATTGAGTGCCAATATTTAAGGAGGTGATTTTTGGGTCCATTTTAAGAAGAAAACTTCATATAAACATATGTCTTAAACGGTGTAAATTTTGAGATACAAGGTGTTAAACTTTCAATAATTTCATAATTTTTCGATAATATCTCGAATACCACTCTAGATATTGTAATGAAATTTGGTATAGAGGTACTATGCATCTAGTGGAATTTGATGTAGAACATTTTTTTAATTTCCACCAGTGGCGTCCGTACGGAATCTGACCTGCATATTTTACCAGACATTGATGGTACGCCACTGATTTTTTTTTAAATAAAAATTATTTTTGAAATTCCCATTCATTTTTGAGCAAGTTTGATCCCTTGGTAATTTTGTGTTGGACGCACGGTTTTCGTTTTAAAAAATAAAAACCGTTTCTCTGCATGGTCCAAACAGTCCTGGTCATAAGACGGATATCACCGTGCATGCAAAGGAATATTATTGTATTAAACTCGAGAAATCAAATCTTGTCGAAAATAAATACTAAAAGTTTTCACAAACAAACAAATGAATCAATAAAAATGGTTTATTTTAGAAAAATCTGGCGTGAAAGTAATTGCTATGTCCATTCTTATTAAAATCAGAAATCGCTTTATCTTAGTGAGAGATATTTGTAGATAATAGTATGTAGTCTTCAGCCACCAATCTAGGACCACCATGTCAATGTTTTTCAGAAGTCTGTTCCTTCATAAATACTTTTTATAAATTTTATTAAAATAATAGATATGACATTCTTCAACAATAACAAGTTATTTACAAAACTATACTAATACAACTAGGTACATAATTAATAATTTCAACAAAAATAATTAGGTTTTAACAAATTGACAGCACACTTTGTGAAACAAAATAGAAGAAAAAAATCAGATAAGTTGTTGAAAATGCCCACCACCTTGGAGAATACACGCTTCAGCCCTTTTCCTCATGTTGTCGCGAACTCTTTGAAGGATAATATCGCAAGAATCTCTTTTACGATCCTTCAGCTCCTCTACAGTGTTTACTGGGGTGCGGTAAACTAAAGATTTAAGATGCCCCCATAGAAAAAAATCCAAACTATTTAGGTCTGGGGACCTAGGGGGCCATGGTTGGGGTCCGCCACGACCTACCCATCTGTTGTTAAATGTGCGGTACAAATATTCTCTGGCTTCAATACTAAAGTGAGCGGGCGCGCCATCGTGCATGAACCACATTCTGTTTCTAATCAGAATTGGTATATCTTCTAACAATATCGGCAAATCGTTCTCAAGAAACCGGCGATAATTATGGCCATTTAGTCTTTCTGGGAGGAAAAAAGGTCCAATTAGGTGACTTTCGATAAAGCCAGCCCAAACATTTACAGAAAATTGCTCTTGATGATGATGTTCTAGAATGGCATGGAATTTCTCGTCGGCCCAGATATGATTATTGTGGAAGTTTCTGATAGCGTTCCTGGAGAGGTTCCCTTCATCTGTGAACATTATTTTGCGATCAAATAAGGGAATACGCGCAATTTTTTCCAAAAACCATTCACAAAAATAAGCTCGAAAAGGAAGATCTCGAGGAAGTAAGGCTTGCACTCGTTGAATGTGATATGGGTATAAAAAAAAATCATGTAGAATTCTCCAAACTAGGATGTGCGAAATATTTAAATTAATTCCAATTTTCCTAGTACTCAGTTTAGGATTTTCATCTATGCAATTTAATACTGCCTCTTCAATTTCTGGAGTTCTTACAGTCCGATGGGCCCCTTTTAATTGATTACTTGGCTCAAATGTACCTGTTTTAGTCAACCTTCTATGCGCATTTGCAAATATTCGCCTATCTGGTATGACTCTACCAGGAAAGCGCTCTTGATATAATCGCCTAGCTTCCGGTGAACTGCCATCAGCCAAACCATACATGTAATGCATGTCTGCCAACTCTTCATTGGTAAACTCAACCATTTCTTTTCTCAGATATATCAGATATTTAGAACACAAAATTAATTAAACCCGACTGAATCTGAAAGCTGAACTGTCAAATTAAGTTACAAGAGAAGTATTAATTCTGACAGCCAAAGCCTACTACAATAATAATTATTATTAATAATCTTTCTTTATTGATGAACTAATAGTATTTTATAGTTTCGTGTTAAAAAATTATAAGCTCAAATAATAATTTTGAAATCTTTGGGTATTAGTTATTCGTAAGCAAATTTGATTTCTTGAATTTCAGTAAAAAAAAAATTTCCTTGCATGCCATGGCGATTGGTGTTGTCATATTAGCGATATTGTTAAAACTCTGCAGAGAAACGGTTTTTATTTTTTAAAACGAAAACCGTGCGTTCAACTTAAAATCACCAAGAGATCAAACTTAAAAAAAATCAGTGGCGTACCATTAATGTCTGGGAAAATATGCAGGTCGGATTCATTACAATATCTAGAGTGGTATTCGAGATATTATATAAAAATTATGAAATTATTGAAAGTTTAACACCCTGTATCTCAAAATTTACACCGTTTAGGACATATGTTTATATGAAGTTTTCTTCTTAAAATGGACCCAAAAATCACCTCCTTAAATATTAACACTCAATTAAGAAACACCTTGTATATGATTTGTAAATCAAAGCCATCTTTTTATTTAAGCATACCTATCTTTCTATTTAGCCATATCACAAAAATGTACTAAGAGGTACTATCGATACTATCGCTGCCTGGTTCTAAGTACGTATGACTAAATTTTAATTTCCGTTTATCTAATTTAAAAATGAGACCCGGACGTAACAATCGGTATACAAAAATATCTGAAAATCGCCGCAGATGCAATGAAACATTTTTTCAGAAATTATAAGGCGTATAACTAAATTTTTTAGAAGGAAAATAAATTATAGTAAACTATATGACCGTTCTAGTTTAATTTATTATAGTCCTACCCGACAATGTTCTATTAGCTCTAAAATATTTGTATTCTATTACTTTACTACTTAAGACAGGTCTGCAGCTTCCCCTTGTAGCAGTTATTTTTATTTGTGAAGAAAATACACCTTATATGATAGCAAGATAAAAATTAAATAGATTATTTACAGCGTATTTCTAATATTTGGACATCTTTTCTTTATGACTTAAATAGCATAAAAATATGAAGACACTCAAGCACCTAAAATTTCGGATAACTTTTCGAAATTAAAAAAAAAAACAAACCGGCCCACTAGCCACTGAAATTTTTCGTGATCTTACAAAACAATAAAAATATAAGATTCTGATGCAAACAATGCTTTGTTCTCTTTTCAAAGGTTTATGTTCAGAGAAATTTGGTTTGATCTCAACTAATCTTTTCTTATTTTTTGGCATCATTCTGTAATACGATTCTTATAGATATAAAACCAGATTTCTTTGTGCGTCATTATGTGCATTAAAAAAAGATTATTCGCCCAATCGGAGTTGTTTTAAATGTAGAATGTTTTAAAATGTAGGGAATTATTTGCGGCCTACCATAAAGTGGGGCAAAATTGATAGTTTTCAAAATATATATATATATCACCAATGCATTTTAAATATTCAAGAATTAGGAAACTACGTGGATTTATAGTAGGAAATGATTGATGTTTCCACAGAAAAAAAAAATAAAACCTAGCTGTAGAAAAAATAAAAAAGATCGCTATCAAACTCATACTCCAGATGAGGAGGCTTTGATATATCGTCTGGTATTGTGCTAATGTATACACATTGGGAAGTATTATATCAATTTCGCCCCATTTTCAATTTTACTAGGTCGATTTTGAATATTCTATACTTAGCCTAATATGCGAGGCCAGATTAACATACTTGACAAGAAATAAACAATTTAAAACCAACTGTTTATCTATCAAATAATGACAGAAATAGGTTAAATATGTCAAATGCATAATATAAAAAGCGGGTATGTTCAAACATTTTTAAAAACTAGATAATACTGTATTAGGTATTGTGTTATTTAGAGAGCCCTACAGAAAAAATGAATTATTCCGAAAGTTTGGCTTATTAGAAAATAAATGTACTCTAGACTTTTGGCCGAATCCCCGTTATTTCTTTATGTATATATATATATATATATATATATATATATATATATATATATATAAAACTTATATATTAGATTAGATGTCAACCTTAATATCAATATTAATTACATAATACAAACAAGAATCAATATCTTGGTACACCATCCACTACAGTACATATTTAATAAAACTTACATAAACATAGAACTTTTAAAAATTTCAATATTTTCTTAAAAGCTTGTGGATTTATTTCAAGTTTGATGACATTTCACGCCTCAAACTTTTAAAAAATACCCAATTTTGTAAAAGTTCTGTGTTTATGTATTTTTATTAAGAATGTACTGCTTGCGCCTTTGATCAGAGAGGATTCGGTTCTTCTATAGCTTCATTATTTAACGTCATACGCTAAATATTATTTTTTTAATTTATAGTGCAACAGTTTATAAATAAAAGCCTATTTCTAAAAATATTTTTTACGTATTTTTGATTTTGTGCTTTTTAACATTAGAAATTGTTTAATTACATGTCTTAATACATTCACTTGTACGTATTAATCTGTTAAATATTAGAAAATATTGAAAATCCAACCAGACCAAACACGACTTCTTTAGTTGTGGACACCACTCAAGTCTATAGTACTTGTCAAGATCAATCCAACAATCCCAAACTCGACGGAGTTAGGTTGTTTAGATGACGAGTGCCTTTGGCTAACTTCTGGCTCCATCATCAGACCAACTTCATGGTACCATATTATTGCATTATCACCCAAGTTACATATATGTATAGCTAATTTTAGTTCAATCGGATGCCAGCATGTGCCCCAAATCTAATCCCCGCGAGACACTGAGCTAGATAGTTTTTGTTGCAAATTATGTTTTGGAAGATCACGAAAAATTTCAGTGACTGGTGGGCCGGTATGTTTTTTTTTTAAATTTCGAAAAGTTGTTCGAAATTTCAGGTGCTTGAGTGTCATATTTTTATGCTATTTAAGTCATAAAACAGTTAAGTTATCGTTGGCGCGAATTTTGTTTTCATAGACACCCATACTTACTGTGTTCCAATTTTTGTTCTATGGGGGAAGGCGCAACAAACGATCAAATAAATTCGTTGTAAAATGTTTTCTTTATACTAATGAACCAAAATTAACAATTAGTGTTGTGCGAAATCTTCATTCTTTCATTATTTGTTCTTTTTTAGATTTATATCCTATATACTATAAAGAAAATAGATAAAGTTTACAATAGAGAAAACAAATACTTTATGCATTTTCTTGACGATCTTGTTAAAGAAAAGAAGACAAAATTACAGCGCACCGAAAGCTGGGCCCTGGTAATACCTCAGCTATAGTTCTCACCATCATTTGGCAACATAAAAATCCTGTTATTACAAGTTGTAACAACTTGTAATAATTCCTAATAGGACCTTAGAGCAGAAATGGTAAATATTAAAAAAACATCTGTTACAAAACGGGTATTGCCAAAGTTTATTAAGTGGTATTATTTACTGTGTGAAATTACAATAGCCATCATACGACGGGACCTACGGACACAGAGGAACTACCAATCATCTTTTTCAGTGATACTTTATATTAAAGGCCGACTATAATCCGAATAAACGACAATAAAAGACCCTCTAAATGGATCTGAACTTTGTATTATCGCGGCGCAATGCGTCTGACCTGACTACGCTATTACTCAGCAGTCTTATTTGTCTCTTCAGATCATAATTGTTGTAGTGCACAGCATATCTATATATGTTGTGATAATCAAGCCGCGATTAAGGCTCTGTCCTCGAGCAGGGTCAATTCGCTACTTAGACTTGAACGCAGGAGAGCCCTAGAGAGGCTGTGTGAGTCCAATAAGTTTAGCCTCATTTGGATCGGGGCAATGGGAGTGATGAGGGGGCGGATCAGCTGGCTCGGGAAGATAGTAACTGCTTTCATTGGGCCAGAACTTGCTATTGGAATTGCTCCTTTAGCTGTCAAGGCTAGGATTAAGAATCGAGCTGTCGAACAATTCCGTGCTGAGTGGCACGAGCTAGCAGAACTCAGGTCTTCATGTCAGGCACTTTTACCGTTCTGAGACTAATAGACTTCTAAAACTAAATAGAGGCCAACTTAGAACCATTACCGGGGCCCTAACTGGACACTGGCTGGTGAAATATTGCCAACATAAGACTAGATTCGGCAATGATCCATACTCCAGGTTGTATGCTGAACTAGATGAAACTACTAAGCATCTGGTTTGTCGATGTGATGCTTTAGTTAACGCCAGACTACTTGGCTTAGATGACACATATGTGGAACCCGAGCTCGTGGGACGTGTTCGACCTCAATGAGTCCTTTCCTTTCTAAAATGAAGTTGGCTCCTGGCCTGAGACGTCGTTTTGGGGTATAGCACAATGGGCCACAGTGAGCCTAAGTGCTGCCCTTGTCAGGCTCTCCATCTATGTCTAATGACTAATGTTTAATGTATTGCATTTCTAAAGAAATATACATGCATGCTAATATTACGGTTAAATGGCGACATGAGCGACTGATATGGTGAATATATGAAACTGTCTATATGTTCGAAGTATAATCGGTCTTTGCTTATATTTAACAACGCATTTACGAATTTTTGTTTTGTTTTGTATTATTATTTTTTTTCTGATCCTTACTTTAAATCTTGTATTCTTCGTTCAAAATATAAACAAAAACGCTGGGCAGCTATTCAAAATAAGCACACTTCATTAATTTTGTGTTTTACATTGACTTATGTTGGATGTGCAGTGGACATTTAAAAAAATTGCCGCCGCAATTTGGATTGTTACATTATAGTAATATTTTGGATAATTCAGCCGTTATGAAAATAAAACAGAAACAATTTCACCTTAATAAAGTTTCAGTTTAGAAAACTGACAAAAGGTGTATTCTAGCAAGAATTTTAGGCTAAGGGCACTTTAATATAGTATAATTTTTTTCTACCAAACTTTTTAAAGTAAAATAAAATAAATTGTTTGATAAAAATATACGTAAGTAATAACGTCGTCCTGTGGCAGTAGCCTTAACCAAGCGTAATATATGATTTTCTTGAGACGGATAATCAATGATGGAGGTTAATCTACGCAAATATGAACATTATGCATCTTCCCTATATGACGTATAGTATAATTTATTTCCGTTTAATATCCAGTTAGTTGGGCAAAACGGATTATTTTGTTTAATATATTTCAGTTTTTACATAAATGTACTCATTAAATGAACGTGTTTAGCTGATATTGATACGGATATAGAATACTCAAGCAGTAATTAAATATTTTGTACTCTTAACTCAAGAGGCTGTCAAATTAAAACATGGTTGGATTGCAGAAACATTATATATATTGAAAAATTAATAATGTTATAAGGCAGGTTTCTTACGTACAGTTGCAATGACTAAAATCCGGGCACCTATACGACGTTTAGTATTTTTCTAAATTTTGGCAAATCAGGCTTGTATTACCTATCCTTTTGTCCTAAATAAAAATAAGATAAATCGCATTTTTAAGTAGGTAAATGGTATCTAACTTTATAAATGATTAATTTAATATTGCTTATTCTAATATATATAATATAATATCTAAATGCATTCCAGTAAGTGGCGAATTGACACTGTAAAAATATAAAAAGAAATATTGATAAAGCAACAAATTCTTATTTTAAACTGAGTAGAAATAAAAGTAAACTATTATATGCTTACTGCGCGATTATCTTCTATCACAGAAACCAATCTGTTTTGCATAGAACTCTGGAGTAAGGTCATTCCAGCCGTCTTGCATTTTTGCCGGTAATTCATATTAATTTTCTTTTGGATTAATTCCGATACTCTCCGCGCCTCGCTCCGCGCAGTATCTACCGGGTAAACGTAAAAGTTGTATGGTTTTGCCTGAACCGCTAGGATTTTTTATCAGAAAGAAGTGTTTTTTTTTTAATCGAACACCCTATTTATTATTTTTTTAATGGAATCCTTATAATCTCTATTTCCTTTAACCGTTATTTCAATATTTAACATCAAAGAAAAACATAGGCGTACCTAAACAACTGGTCTGATCTGCAGGTAACTAATTTGCTGTCATTATCACTAAATTTTTATTTTAATTTCTGTATTCTATGAAATATTCAATTCAAGAAAAACTTAACATAGTGTAGGCAAATGGAAATGAGGCATATATTTCCGAAACTCATCGGGAATATCACAGAATCTACCACGATCGGCAAACACCTTCAGTCACCTCTAATAGATATGGAAGTTGTGCATGTGAAATCAGCCTCCTTGGGCATGACGCTTAATTAAGATCGCGAAATATCCTGCGATATTCCTGATGCTTTTCGGAAATATTTGCTTCATTTGTGAAATAAAACCTCCTTATGTTAAGTTTTCCTTCAGCTAAATAACCCATAGTGTACACAAAATAAAATAAAAGTTGTTTCCTGATAAAAAATCAATTTAGATATAAATAGAATTTTTACGTTTAAATATTTCTTCTATCTCTAAAAGTAAAAGCTATAGGGGGGAGGGAGGAAAATTTTAAAACACACACCCGGTACCGAGCAGTTATCATGTTGATAAATAAAGTCATTATTTTCGTAAAGAGCACTTACTGATAGCAGCATGATATTACCCAAAATGTTAGTCAAGCCGGAATTGAACCTCTACCAGACTCTAATAATTCTCTTAGCACTTGTTCACCCACAAAACATTTACAGAAAACCGTCGGCTGTGATCTACATTATAGGTATACCGTTCGTCAAAACGAGTATTAGGTGATCTATATACTTTAAGGCAACCATTGTAATGTTTTTTTTCCAAAAATCTGATATTCCAAAGCAAATTCAATTCGCTTTTTGCTAGTCATCGTTAAAACTAGATTTTTTGCTGTAGCATGATTACCAAGGCATTTCTATTTTAGCAATTACAGCGGATTTGAAGAGAAATGTTATATTAAGGTATTATCTTTTTGGCGAGTTAAACAAACATTTGTCTGTCCAGTACCTGTTAATCTATTCAGAGTAAATCTTATTTTTATGTCGTGGACGGTACTTTTCGTTCAGCTACTCTTCGTTTAGGCCAGCCCTCTTCAAGCCGAGCAATTATTTCAGCCTTTTCAGCTTTTGATAAATGTGGCAAAAATTTTACAATCAAATACTTTGTTTTTGTCATAAAAAATAAGCATAATTACACCAGGGAAAAGAAGTTGCCCGAATTTTAGTTACCGCAAATGTACATATTCAAAATATTTGGAAACCATGGGGACACTAATATGGAGTTACAAGTAAAAAATCACTTTGTCTGATAAAGACATGAACTGCTAGAGTTTTAAAATAATTATCAACATGGGGTAAGAAAATGGTAATAAAAGATCTACCCTTGCAGTCAAATCTTTCTTTCAGCAAGAAAATTAAATTATAACAAAAATATAAAAATGCAACAACAAAACACATACAAAAAATTAAGTTTAAAACAACAAACTAATTAAGATTAATAACAACTAAAATATCATCAAAAAGAAGAAATATATGTAAAAACGGTTAATCAAATATTAAACTTTAACGAATTTAAAAGGTAAAATCTAAACGCTTTGACTTACAATAAAACGGTTTGCATTTACTTATCTTAGTTTGAAAGTCAGTTAAAAAAACTTAAAAAACTAGTTATTTTCAATTTTGTCACAAATTATTTAGCTGTTTCCTGCAAGTGTAAGCATAGACAAGTGTTGGTATTTGAACCACTTCTTACAAATTTGTAAGGAGTGTGTGTGTAATTGGCAACGTTGCCTCGCACAGAGTAGACGTGTTTATTCGCTCTTCAAAAGAGTTAAATTTTACATACACAACATAAATATAAAAGTTGAAAAGTGTACCAGTGTTAATATCAGTAGTTTTTTTGATTGATATCTGTATTAAAATGCCACCTAAACCAAAAAATAAAGGGGATATTAAGCAGATAGTCAAAGACGTGGTTGCGGAATTGTTCTCCGATGAATCGCCATTCCTTAGCAAATTGTTTGAAAAACTATCCACAAAAACAGGTGACATTGAGAGAAACGTAAATAGCTGTTCAGAAAAAACCGACGTACTGGAATCGAAACTTGATATGTTGCAGCAGGATGGTAAACAAAACAACATTTGTATTTACGGAATACCAGAAGATCCCTACGAAAAAGTTCGATTAGCAACAATTAAAGTACTAAAGGACACTCTAAACGTAGTTGTTAGAAATGAGGACGTTATACAGTGCAAGAGAGTTGGTACAAGTAGAAATAAGCCCAACCCCATTATTGTTAAATTTAATAACTACAACACCAAATTTACAGTTTTAAAAAACCGTAAAAAATGTAAAGGTATCGGTATTGTTATAGTGGAAGATTTAACAAAAAAACGGCTTAATTTATATCTAGCCGCATTACAAAAACTAGGAAAAAGTAATGTTTTACATATCGAGGTAATATTTTTGTCAATATTAATAATCGAAAAAAAATTATAAATGATTTAGAAGAATTAAATGATTTATGTAATTCTTAATAGGAATATGAGGTAACAATCTGTTGCCTTATATTTATATGCAAAGGAAGTATATAGTAATTTTGAATATATATATTTTTTTTCTTCGAATATGAGAAATAGTAAAAGGATGATTTTTATTTATATTATAAAAAATAGGTAAAATTGCTGTTGACCAGTATGTGACACTACTATTATTTTCAGTTAAAGAGAAATTTAATGTTTATTCAATTTTTTCCCTTAAACTTACAAATTTTAGATAAGTTATTTTAATGTTGAGCGAGTATTAAAAATGGATAAAATCATTTTCATTCATTGTATTTTTTTTCTTACATTTTTTTCAGGCAAATTTTTGGTTTCTTTTTACAAAGAAAAAAAAAAGGAAAATGTTTTCATTTTTTGAGACAGATGGCGACTTGACTGTGGAGGAGGAGCTAGTGCTTGAGGACATTGCGGAGGCTTCGGTATTTTTCGAGGGTACCGAAAAGTTAAACATTTTACATTTTAATATTCGCAGTTTAAGGAAGAACTTTGACGACTTATTGTTATACTTAGATAAAGTTGGGGTAGGAAATATGGATATATTAATTTTATCTGAAACTTGGAACATAGAAGACGTAAGTAATTTCAATATTGAAGGTTTTGATCTTTTTTATAACAATTCCAAACAAAATCAAAATGATGGTTTAATTCTTTATGCTAAGATTTCATTGGCAGCAAACGTCGAATGTATAAATTTCTCTGAAACCAGTGTTTTAAAATGCACTTTTGAGATAGACGGACTAACATATAGCATAACAGGAATTTACAGACCTCCTTCAATAAATCTTACACAATTTTTAAAGGATTTTGACCAGTATCTAGAAACAAACTACAAATTTAATTCTCATGAGATAATATTGGGTGACATAAATATAAATCTGTTAAATAAAATTGATGTAAACGTAAATCAATATAAAAATATTTTGGCTATGAGAGGATATATTTCATGTATAAACAAACCAATTAGAGTTACCGAGCTGAGTCGAAGTTTAATTGACCATATATTTGTGCGAAGTAATATTCTGAAAAATAAAAATCTTCAGAGCAAACTTCCCTTATAGATCATTATGCAGTGGGTCTTTCTTTAAACCTAAATTATAGCTGGAAAACAAAAAAGACAGATTTTGTTAAAAGGACAATTTCCTATGGCCAATTAAATCAGTATTTATCAACAGAACCATGGAATAATATTTTTTCTGAAAACCTAAATCCTGAAAGTTGTTATTTGAACTTTGTTTCTACTATTAAAAAATACATTAATTTATCAACAAAAACTGATAAAATAACAAGCAAATCTCGAAAATTAAAGCCCTGGATGACTGCAGGTATATTAAACTCTATTCGTCACCCAGATCGAATGAAGAAAAAATAATTAAATGGTAACGATTAAGATTCAATAACATATAAACGCTACAGAAATATGATAACAAGAATTATTAGAGATGCAAAAAATAATTATTACAAAAGTAAAATTCTACAATCTGGCAACAACTACAAAAAGTTTTGGTCGGTGATGAACGAAGCCACAAATTCTATGGTTAAAAAAGTATAAATTCTTTAAAAAATAATTCTGCACCCGGTCCAGATTCAATAAGCGTAGAACTTATCAAAAAGACACATACTTACATTTTAAAACCCCTGTTGCATATTATGAACTTAGTAATTTCTACTGCTAAAATTCCGTCAGATTGGAAAGAAGCAATTGTGACGCCGGTTTTTAAGGACGGAGATCCTTTAAAAGTAAATAATTATCGACCTATATCTGTTATAAGTAATTTTGCTAAACTTTTTGAAAAGTGTATAAAACATAAGCTTATGGCTTTTTTGGAGAAGGATAAAATTATTTTTGACAAACAATATGGATTTCAAAAAGAAAAAGTACTGAAGATGCCGTGTCTTATCTTACAAATAAAATTTTGCATAACTTAAATATCAATAAAAAACCTTTAACAATATTTCTGGACATTGCCAAAGCCTTTGATACAGTGTGTCATCAAAATCTTATTGAAAGACTTGAAAATGCTGGAATAAGGGGTGCGCCCCTAAATTTGTTTAAAAATTATCTTTTAAATAGAGAACAAAAAGTAAAAATTGGAGAGACTCTTAGTGAAGCTCGGGTAGTAACTACCGGAGTTCCCCAGGGTACTGTACTTGGTCCTGTTATGTTTCTTATTTACATAAATGGCCTAAAAGACCTAAATGTAAATGGTGATATTGTGAGCTATGCTGATGATACGGCTATACTCTTTTCAGCAAATACATGGGAGGGCGTTCATCAAAAGGCAGAGAATGGGCTTCGCATTATTAAACAATATCTAAACGCTAGTTTGTTATCCCTAAATGTCAATAAAACAAACTTTCTGACTTTCTCTACAACCATAGCTGATCAGCCTATAAAAAATAGTATCAAAATACATCTGTCGGGTTGTATAAATCAAATTCAGTGTACTGATTGCCCATCAATATACAGAGTAGCAAAACACAAAATATCTCGGTGTTTACCTTGATAAAAACTTAAAATGAACATCTTAACTATAGATATAATTACAAAACTTTGAAAACTATTTTATAAATTTTATCAACTTAGAGATATTTTAAGTAGAAAACTGTTACTTATAGTGTACTATGCATTAGTAGAGTCGTTATTGAGATATTGTATTGTGATCTGGGGATCAGCTTTTAATACAATATTAAAACATTTGGAAATTTGCCAGAGAAAAATTCTTAAAATATTATATAAACGCAATTCACAATATTTATCTAAATTATTATTTAAGGAAACAAATATTTTAGACATAAAGTCCCTTTATGCTCACTCATGTTTATTATATTTATTTAAGAATCCATCCCTTTCTCAATTACAAACACATAATTACAGTACCAGATCTGCTAAAAATCAAACACTGCATATACCTAGATTTTATAAATCGCATACTCAGAGATGTTTAGCTTATTTTGCACCTAAATTATTTAATTGTCTACCTCGCAACATTAAGGAAATTAAAACCTTAAAAACATTTAAATTAAAAGCTAAAATGTTTATTCTGGAAAACTCGAATCAAATTTATAAAATTTTATTTAACGAACAGTTATAAATTGACTATATCCGCATATTATTATTATTTTTTAGAATCCTTCAAATCTGTTATTATATCAAAGAGCACACTTCACTGCTTTCTCCTCAATGTTCAAACTGCCATAATGATTATGTATGTAAAATGCATTATAGTGTTATAATACAAGAGTACTTAGTTTATTTAAATTTCTTTATTTCCTTGTGCGAAGGAGAGATTGCACAGACACAAGCTCCTTGTGAGTCTTAAATGTGCAATCTACCCTAATCACATAATATTTGGCATATTAGATAGTAAATTGTATACAAACATTATAGAAGTTAAATTGTTATTTTTGGTCAAATTTGTGTAAAACGTTAAAATAAATGTATTTTGAATTTTGAATTTTTGAATTAGGGTCAACAATAGATTATCGACTTCCCTACATTACACTACACATCAGAACAAATTTTATGGATTGTGAAGCCTAGTCAAAGTTCCTGCAACAAAATTAAATCAAAATTATAAGATCGTGTTTAATACTAGAGTAAATAGAACTCACAATTTACATATAATTTATTTTTAAAATTTGTAAGATATACACATCACACAGTGTTGCCAGAAACTGAGTCTTTTATTTTGATACTATAAAACTAGAGAGAAACCTTTTTCAGTCCGTTTTCTCCCAGCGCTTTCTAAACTAATTAATGAGTCTTAAAACAATTCTTTTAAAATTATAAAATTAGTGATGGCCGTTGGACATGATTAAACAAGTAGCATCTCCGCAATCTATAATAAATATTATATTGTTCGAAATTATTAGGAAATTTGGCAATGTGGTTAACGTAAAGCAAAGGTAGCGCCATTGTTTTACTTTTCAACCACATGCTCGCTTGCATCAACCAACCACTTCATTTTTCCTTCCATCTTCTGTCACTTTACTTTATAACTTATTAGAAACGTGGGTTAATATTATAAGAAGTTATGAAAAAAATTAGTTAATAGTTCCGGATAGATTTTCCCATTTGGTGTGAGTGTTGTTAATGTTATTATCATGCAAAAAATTAGGAAAGTTCTGCAGAAATGCGTTTTTAGGTAACTGATATCTTATTCTTAAATCAGCATGTTGTAAGGTACAGCATTACTCAGCTACAAAACAAAAATTTGTTATCCATTTACTATTCCGTTTATTCGATTTTTTTGATTCCGACATTTAATTATAGTAATAATGCCAATAATATAGGATTATCTCACCTACATTATATTACAAAATTACGAGCTAAATTACATATTTTTTAGTAATTCAAATATGCAGTAGATATTTTAGCGAGTTTCTTATTTTGTCGATTAGTCATGTGATCAATTTACTAGCTAGGTGATAGTAGCGGGTGATTCGCAATCACACAACTTTAATTGTGTATTTTTTTTTTTAAAAATGGAAATGAGGCAAAAGAAATTTGTCGTAAAAAATAGTTTTAAAACATTCTGTTGTTGGGAATAAACATTAATGCATAAATATAGTGACACTTTTTTACATCAACCTAAAAAAAACAACCTAACCTGGGCTAACCAAAAACGCAGTCTAATATTCAAAACATAATTAACTACAAAATTACAGATTTTTGATAAAAAAAGGGTGTGAGCCAGGATATAAATACACGACACATCTATAGCAAGGCAAATGTGATATCACTGAGCTATCATAGCTTGCACAAGAAAATAAACGAGCCTTAAGTTCTATTATAGATAATAATATAGTAATGGGACAACATTCATTAAATGGATTATGATTTTTTTTGCTGTTGCTTTAAATTTGAGTTTACTTTTCTTTGTTTTGGTTTCACTTAACCTGAAATGTTAAAGTTATTATAATGTTTGCTCAAAAAAGCATAATGTTTTCCTCACTTTCTAAAATTTCTATTACAAAATTTAAGACCTTTGTCCCTCTAGTCTATATATTTCCATAGTGAGATCTTGCTCGACAATTGAAAGTGACCATTATTTTATAGTTATGTTGTTGTAAAATTTGTATAGGTATAGCCTCGGATGAAGTTATCGTTCTTACCTAGTTTACCTCATTCATCGATTAATATTTGTCTCAAAAATTACATTACTGTAATGACTGGGGACAGCGCCAGATTAAGGGCTAGCCGCGCCTAGGGCCAAACTCT
>JAUTXW010000973.1:0-272584 GCA_030620095.1 Kuschelorhynchus macadamiae | reverse complement strand
CTCGGCACTGGCCTGTGGCCTGGCCTGGCCTGGCTCTGGCCTGGCCTGGCCTGGCCTGGCCTGGCCTGGCCCTGGCCTGGCCTGGCCTGGCCTGGCCCTGGCCTGGCCTGGCCTGGCCTGGCCTGGCCCTGGCCTGGCCTGGCCTGGCTGGCCTGGCCTGGCCTGGCCTGGCCTGGCCTGGCCTGGCCCTGGCCTGGCCTGGCCCTGGCCTGGCCTGGCCCTGGCCTGGCCTGGCCTGGCCTGGCCTGGCCTGGCCTGGCCTGGCCTGGCTGGCCTGGCCTGGCCTGGCCTGGCCCCTGGCCTGGCCTGGCCTGGCCTGGCCTGGCCTGGCCTGGCCTGGCCTGGCCTGGCCTGGCCTGGCCTGGCCTGGCTGGCCTGGCCTGGCCTGGCCTGGCCTGGCCCTGGCCTGGCCCCTGGCCTGGCCTGGCCTGGCCTGGCCTGGCTGGCCTGGCCTGGCCTGGCCTGGCCTGGCCTGGCCTGGCCTGGCCTGGCCTGGCCTGGCCTGGCTGGCCTGGCCTGGCCTGGCCTGGCCTGGCCTGGCCTGGCCTGGCCTGGCCTGGCCTGGCCTGGCCTGGCCTGGCTGGCCTGGCCTGGCTGGCCTGGCCTGGCCTGGCTGGCCTGGCCTGGCCCTGGCCTGGCCTGGCCTGGCCTGGCCTGGCCCCTGGCCTGGCCTGGCCTGGCCTGGCCTGGCCTGGCCTGGCCTGGCCTGGCCTGGCCTGGCCTGGCCTGGCTGGCCTGGCCTGGCCTGGCCTGGCCTGGCCTGGCCTGGCCTGGCCTGGCCTGGCCTGGCCTGGCCTGGCCTGGCCTGGCCCTGGCCTGGCCTGGCCTGGCCTGGCCTGGCCTGGCCTGGCCTGGCCTGGCCTGGCCTGGCCTGGCCTGGCCTGGCCTGGCCTGGCCTGGCCTGGCCTGGCCTGGCCTGGCCTGGCCTGGCCTGGCCTGGCCTGGCCTGGCCCCTGGCCTGGCCTGGCCTGGCCTGGCCTGGCCTGGCCTGGCCTGGCCTGGCCTGGCCTGGCCTGGCCTGGCCTGGCCTGGCCTGGCCTGGCCTGGCCTGGCCTGGCCTGGCCTGGCCTGGCCTGGCCTGGCCTGGCCTGGCCTGGCCTGGCCTGGCCTGGCCTGGCCTGGCCTGGCCTGGCTGGCCTGGCCTGGCCTGGCCTGGCCTGGCCTGGCCTGGCCTGGCCTGGCCTGGCCTGGCCTGGCCTGGCCTGGCCTGGCCTGGCCTGGCCTGGCCTGGCCTGGCCTGGCCTGGCCTGGCCTGGCCTGGCCTGGCCTGGCCTGGCCTGGCCTGGCCTGGCCCTGGCCTGGCCTGGCCTGGCCTGGCCTGGCCTGGCCTGGCCTGGCCTGGCCTGGCCTGGCCTGGCCTGGCCTGGCCTGGCCTGGCCTGGCCTGGCCTGGCCTGGCCTGGCCTGGCCTGGCCTGGCCTGGCCTGGCCTGGCCTGGCCTGGCCTGGCCTGGCCTGGCCTGGCCTGGCCTGGCCTGGCCTGGCCTGGCCTGGCCTGGCCTGGCCTGGCCTGGCCTGGCCTGGCCTGGCCTGGCCTGGCCTGGCCTGGCCTGGCCTGGCCTGGCCTGGCCTGGCCTGGCCTGGCCTGGCCTGGCCTGGCCTGGCCTGGCCTGGCCTGGCCCTGGCCTGGCCTGGCCTGGCCTGGCCTGGCCTGGCCTGGCCTGGCCTGGCCTGGCCTGGCCTGGCCTGGCCTGGCCTGGCCTGGCCTGGCCTGGCCTGGCCTGGCCTGGCCTGGCCTGGCCTGGCCTGGCCTGGCCTGGCCTGGCCTGGCCTGGCCTGGCCTGGCCTGGCCTGGCCTGGCCTGGCCTGGCCTGGCCTGGCCTGGCCTGGCCTGGCCTGGCCTGGCCTGGCCCTGGCCTGGCCTGGCCTGGCCTGGCCTGGCCTGGCCTGGCCTGGCCTGGCCTGGCCTGGCCTGGCCTGGCCTGGCCTGGCCTGGCCTGGCCTGGCCTGGCCTGGCCTGGCCTGGCCTGGCCTGGCCTGGCCTGGCCTGGCCTGGCCTGGCCTGGCCTGGCCTGGCCTGGCCTGGCCTGGCCTGGCCTGGCCTGGCCTGGCCTGGCCTGGCCTGGCCTGGCCTGGCCTGGCCTGGCCTGGCCTGGCCTGGCCTGGCCTGGCCTGGCCTGGCCTGGCCTGGCCTGGCCTGGCCTGGCCTGGCCTGGCCTGGCCTGGCCTGGCCTGGCCTGGCCTGGCCTGGCCTGGCCTGGCCTGGCCTGGCCTGGCCTGGCCTGGCCTGGCCTGGCCTGGCCTGGCCTGGCCTGGCCTGGCCTGGCCTGGCCTGGCCTGGCCTGGCCTGGCCTGGCCTGGCCTGGCCTGGCCTGGCCTGGCCTGGCCTGGCCTGGCCTGGCCTAACCTAACCTGGCCTGGCCTGGCCTGGCCTGGCCTAACCTAACCTAACCTAACCTAACCTGGCCTAACCTAACCTAACCTAACCTAACCTAACCTAACCTAACCTAACCTGGCCTAACCTGGCCTAACCTAACCTAACCTGGCCTAACCTAACCTAACCTAACCTGGCCTAACCTAACCTAACCTAACCTAACCTGGCCTGGCCTGGCCTAACCTAACCTGGCCTGGCCTAACCTGGCCTGGCCTAACCTAACCTAACCTAACCTAACCTAACCTAACCTAACCTAACCTAACCTAACCTAACCTAACCTAACCTAACCTAACCTAACCTAACCTAACCTAACCTAACCTAACCTAACCTGACCTAACCTGACCTGACCTGACCTAACCTAACCTGACCTAACCTAACCTGACCTAACCTGACCTGACCTGACCTAACCTGACCTGACCTAACCTAACCTAACCTAACCTAACCTAACCAAATTTTTTTTTTTTTTTTTTTTTTTTAAGTTCTAGGAGTTCAATACCGCAGATCAAACCAAATTTTTTTTTTTTTTTTAATTTTTTTTTTAAGTTTAAAAAAAATTTTTTTTTTTTTTTTTGTTTTGAAGCTTTTAAAAAATTTTTTTTTTTTTTTAAAAAAAAATTTTTTTTTTACAAGTTTTTAAAAATTTTTTTTTTTTTTAAGTTCTAGGAGTTCAATACCACAGATCAAACCAAATTTTTTTTTTTTAACCTAACCTAACTAACCTAACCTTTTTTTTTTTTTTTTTTTTTTTTTTGGGGTTGGAGAAGCGATTTATCGCCTAGTGTTTGGGCTCCTCGTGCCGGTCTTGTGTTGCCCAAAGCGTGCAGAGCTCCTGCCTTTTCCCAAGGTCAGACTACCTGCTAAACTCCCTTCCCCGGTTAGCGCAGCTCGCAAACGGAAAAATCCTCTCGGACATACATCGTTATGTAGCTCGGTACTTGTATATCTGTATGGTTTAGGCTTGTGCGCCTTCTATTTCTTCCGCTTCCTTCTTTTTCAATATATCCATTATCATTTTTGAGCCAATGTTCCACGATCTAGCTGAAGAAATCATTTCCTCAATTAAATGTATACTATTTACAATATTAAATCCTAGTTCTGTGTTGGCCTCATGGCGTTGCAATTCCCACCTAGGACATTGTATTAGGGTGTGCTCTGCGTCGTCTAGTTCGCTGCAATATGTACACAGGTCGTTAGTTTTCCCGATCCTATTGGTATATTTGCGGAATGTACCATGCCCCGACAGCACTTGTGTGATGTGGAAATTTGTGTGGCGGTGTTTGCATGAGATCCAATTATGTATGTTTAGGATTAGATTTTTTGTCCACTGGCCCTTGTTTCTATTTTCGTCCCATTTTTCTTGCCAGATTTGCATGGCCTCCGATCGTGCCCTTTCCCTTTCCACTTTCGTAGGTGGTTGTCCCTCGTTCTGATCTAACAGCCACCTTTCCCTAGCTATAAGCTCTATGGGTGGTATCCCAGTTATGACTTGTAGGGCAACTGTCGAAACCGTGCGATAGGCGCGCGCTACTTTCAGCAATGCCTTCCTTTGTAGGCTTTCCAGCATATTTCTGTACTTAGCTATGCATAAACCCTGTCTGTGCCATACTGGTGCCCCGTATAGGATGGTCGATTGCATAACTTCTTATAGCAGTCTCCTTTTTTGGAAGCTCGGACCTTTTATGTTCGGCATGAGTCGTGAGATCGAAGCGATTTTTTCTTCTGCTTTCTTGGTGACACTGCTTACATGGCTCGTGAAAGATATGTTTTCTCCCACCACTATACCCAGTATTTTATAGATTTCTTTGGGACTATTTGTAGATCTCCTACCGAGAATGTGATGTCCTGTCTGTTTCTACGTCCGCTCATGATAACCGCTTCTGTTTTCTCGGGCGCCAGTGTTAGTGCGTTTTCGTACATCCAGTTTTCTACCATACGAGTACTGGGCCCAGGACAGAGCCTTGCGGGATACCAGCGGTGATGTCTCTTATTTCGTTTGTTGCTATAATATTTCTTTTGTTAAAATAATCTCTTAAAATATTTATCAGATATTGAGGGATCTTTTTGTGGATCAGCCTTCTGAGGATTTTTCCGTGTGATGCAGAGTTAAATGCGTTTTTGACATCTATTGTGATTAGGGAGCACCATCTTTCTCCGGCCCCTCTTGACTTTGTCGTCTCAGCTATGTCGATTACCCTCTTAAACGCGTGAAGTGTCGAGAGGCCTTTCCTGAAGCCGAACTGATTTGGGGCCAGACCTCCTCCAATCGCGAGTGCGTCTTCTAGGCGCCGCCTGACAAGGTGCTCGTACAGCTTTGCCAAAGTATTTATAAGGCACAACGGTCTGTAGCTGTTGTTTGATTCAAAATCTTTGCCCGATTTATGGATTAAAACAAGCTTGGCTGTTTTCCATGTTTCTGGAAAGGTCTGGTCACTGAGTAGCTTGTTAAAACAAACTAGTAGTTCTCGAGGGGCAGTTTTTGTCAATTCCTTGACGGCTTCGGGGGGTATGCCGTCGGGTTCGGGGGCCTTTCCACTTTTTATTTTTTCTCCAGCTGTAGCCAGTTCTTCAAGAGTAAAGGGTGGTGCGTCCTCTGTGTAGATCCTTGTTGGTAGAATTTCGTCAGAAACTGGAAATAGAGTGCTTATTATTTCTTTTGTCTTCTTGTCCGTTAGGGTGAAAGGAAGTCCAGAATCTTTAAAGGAGCGCTTAACTATTTTATAACCCTCTCCCCAAACGTCTTCATTCAGTTTGTCACAAAGGTTGTTCCATTGGTTTCGTTTTTCGTTTTTTATCTCCTTTTTTAGTTCCTTTTGGGTGTTTTTGTAGTCTAGCCAAGTTCTGGCAGATCGTTCCTGGTTCCCTTCTGCTCTAACACCTCTGGTATGTATGCGTCTTAATGTAATACAAGTGGCTCGTTTTTGTGCTATTTGTTCTGTCCACCAGTATGGCATGGTTTTTCCCGTGTTTAATCTTGACTTCTGTGATTTTTTAACTACTGTTTTGAGTATAGTCGTGATGTTATCTGGGTTTGGTCGGTTTGTTATATTTTCCAGTTCCCTTCTTAATTCTACCTTAAACTTGTTTTCGTCAAGTTCAAATCTGCCTTTCAGTTCCCTTTTCTTTTTTGTGCTGTCCTTTACCGTGAAGGTGATATGTCGATGTGGCGATATTGTCTCGTTGTCTAGCACTTCCCAGTTCTCTATTTTTCTTGCCAGGCCCTGAGTAGAGAGGGTGACGTCGATAAAGGTTCCAGTTCTGCCTCTTACAAAGGTTGGCTTATCCCCTGTGTTATGAGTCACTAATTGTAATGTTGTTCCCGCTTCTGACAAAATTACACCTCTTGGGTCGCTAAGGGGTGATCCCCATTCAGGCGACTTGGCGTTGAAGTCGCCGAGAATTAAGGACTCTCTGCCTCCTCTGTGTACGGCCTCTATCAAAGCGTCTATGTAGGTCGCGAAGTCCTGCAGGGGGATGTTAGGGGAGACGTAGCAGCCGAAGATGTCGAAGTCTTGTGTCCTTATATTAATGACGCCATCCATTTTTACCACCTTCTCTACTCTTATATTACGATTCGTAAAGAAAACCGCTACGTCATCCTTATTATCGCTAATCCAACCTTTGCTCTTGGCTATTTTCTTATTAGGTTCGCTGGCTACGATGATGTCTGCCAAGATCTCCTGAGATGTTGAGAAGGCCATGTCGTGCGCACGTGGTGAACGGTCTGCGTTTATTTGCAATATTCTAAGAGGCATTTTTTTGTTGGGTGGCTGTCTGCGATTTGCTCCTCATAGCCCTTTTTGTCAAGGACAGGGCGCGCCGGAAGGCCGGGCACTTACCCGCTCCTGCCTTGTGACCCTGATTACATAGAGGACAGTATTTTTCTTCCTTGCACTCCTTTTCAGTGTGACCAACTTTGCCGCAATTGTGGCAAAGCTGACTCCTGTCCGGACCTGTACATTCTTTTGCCTGGTGGTTGTAAGCCCAGCATTTAAAACACCTGTCGATCCTTAGGTGTTTGTCCAGCCTGCAGTTAGCTATTCCAATTCTGATGTATGTCTCTTTCATTAATAACTCCGATTTTTCTTTCGTTAGCATAAGGGTAGCTGCTAATGTATTACCTGTATTGGGTCTAAATTCGCCAAGCCTAAATTAGTTTTCTTTTAATTTTCCAATCTTTGTTTTTATGGCCTCTACGACTTCTTCCCTGGAGGTAGTTATGTCCATACCTCTAATGTGGATTGCTTGGTTATCTTTATACTGGTTTGGACCTTTTATACTGACGTTGACATCTCCTTTGGCTTTAATGATCTGGGACAGTTGTTTTAGTGCCTCATCGTTTTGTTCTGTTACGAGTAACAGTTTTCCATCCTTGGTTTGCTTGGCGCTCCTGACTGTATCGCTTACCTTAGAGTTCAGTATTCTCGCTTTCACATCTTTTAATATTTCTACAAACTTTTTACCTTTTTCTTCTACAATCAGTGCGTATGTCTGCCTTTCCTTTCGATTAGCTTGAGGCCCCCGCTGAATTGCAGATTGTGTTGTTTCCCGTGTCTTCGTTGTGTAGATCATGATGTTTGTGTTAGTCTTATGAAATACTGCCTCCACCATTTTTCTAAGTTTTGCTAAGCTTATCCTATTTACATGATGCATAGCTATCCATTCATCCTCCCCGGTCTCTTCTTTGAGTTTCTCCAACATATCCCATAGTTGCTTATCATTTCCTTCTTGTTGTATTTTCACTATTTTCTGCGTTACTGCCGGCTCGCCTTTTCCGGTTTTTATCCTGACAGTCTGCTCTAATACCCCAAAATCCGTTTTAATATCTTCTAGATCTGGAAATCTGTTCTTATATAGCAGCTGAATGCTTTTTTCCATCTGGGCATCTTCTGGTTCTACCAGCACCACTTTTACAGTTGTCGATTTGGTATTTAAAGGGTTGCCAACTTTTATTTCAGTATGTGTGAATAGATCTTTATCCCATCTTAGGTCCTCTGAGCCACGGTAGCTGTCGTATTCGTCTATCCCTTGCAATGAGCTAAGGGTGGGGTCTGCAAAATCTCCCGTTTGTGTGGCTACGCTCCGTTTCACCGCAGAATTTGTTTGCGTTTCTACATCAATGTTTATTTTCTCCACTCTCTCATATCTATGCTTTTCAATCCACTCGTTTACCGTTCTCCTTTTAAGTATTTCGACCTGCTTTTTAAGTTTGATTGATATCTCCTTTATTTCCCTCCTAGTATTTTGCTCGATCCTCTTTTCCAGGTCACCGCATAATTTACAAGTCGCTTCTAGAGCCTCTTTCAGGACAAAAGCTTCAGGACTTTCGATCCTTTTATAGGGTTCGCCATCCTGTGAGGATTCAGGTAGCTTCCTTTTTTTTCCGAGCTACACGAAAAGCTACGTTGCAATAGTGACATTGTCTTTAATTTCTGTTGCGGTTTCGCTTCTACCGATCTCTGTGCTTCTTTATCCCACGTAAGATCTAGCATAGTGGTTACGGCCGTCGCTTTTTTCTCAGTTTTCTGGTTAATCGCAGAATTTTCCTTAGAGCGGTTAGTGCCCCCTCCAGAATCCGAGGGGCAGCCTGGCTGTTTGCCAGGGTGGGATTCTGAGCCATCGGCTCTACCCACCTGGGGTAAGTTTGTTTTTCCGTCCGCCATTTTTGGTTTCAATGGGTGACCTTCCCATTGCATTTTATTCCTACTGCCAGGTCCTTAGTCAGCCGCTCCTCAGATGGAGAACAGACGCTGTTGGAGTACCGCTCCTCACATGGAGTCCGTCGTGTCCTTGCTAGTTTTGGCCCGCCCCGAGTGTTACCTCGGTGCCCTCCATATCTGGAGAGCGTTCCCCTATCCGCCACCTGGGGAGGCGCCCGGTATGGGACCAGCAACCCACTCGGGAACCTAACCTAACCTAACCTGACCTTTTTTTTTTTTTTTTAGACTCGACCTACCTGACCGTATCTAACATTACCGAAATTTTTTTTTTCTACATTAACTTTAAACCTAACCCAAACAAACTTTGTTTTTTATTTATTTTATTTTTTTAATAAATTTTTTATTTTTAGTTTTTTTTTGTTCATTCAATATAACCTAATCTAACCCGAACGACATTTTTTTTAAATTTCTTTCTCTAATTTTTTTTTCTTTATTTTTTAATTCTTTTTTATTTTTTATTATTTAATTATTTTATTTTTTGTTCATTCAACTTAACCTATTCTAATTTTTTTTATCTTGTTTAATTTTTTTTTAGGTTTTTTAAATCTCAACTTTTTTAAATATTTTTATATTTCTTTTAATATTTTTTTTCTGGTTTTTTAATTTAGATTCAATTTATCTGACCGAGTCTAACCTCACCGACATTTTTTATTGTTTTTTTTTTATATTTTTTTTTTAATTAAATTTTTTTTTAGTGTTTTCTATATTTATTACAAATAAAAAAATAAACTTAAAAGAAAAAACAAAGACCAGAAATAAAAATAAAAATACTAATAGTTAAGAAAGAATAATATAAAAACCTTTAAATTTTGAAATTTTTTTTCTACCAAAAAAAAAACCAACCTGCCTGACCAAAATTGTTTTTCATTTTTTTTTTCTTTTTTAATTTTAAATTTTTTTTTTTTGCTAATTTAACTTAACATAACTCGAACGGAATTTTTTTATTTCGTTCTTTAAATTTTTTAGTTTTTTTTAATTAATTTTCTATGCCAACCCAACCTACCTGACCGGATCTAACCTCACCGAAATTCTTTTTTGGTTTTTTTTTTTGATATTTTATGTATTTTTTTACTAATTCTTAAAACCTAACCCAACGGAATTTTTTTATTTATCTTTTTTTTTTTAATTTTTTTTAGATTTTTATTTTATTTTTATTTTTTTTTTTGTCTGAGTTTTTTTATATTTATATTTTAAAGATATAAAAATAAACTAAAGAAAAACCAAAAACCGAAAATAAAAAAAAAAATTTTAAAAAATAGAATAAAAAATTTTGAAATTTTTTTAAAACAAAAAAAAAGCTAGGTTAGATTAGGTTTTTTACTAAAAAAAATTTTAAGTTTTTATTTTCCAAAATTATTTTTCGATTTAGGTTAATGTAGAATAGATGTTTGTTGGCTTTTTGCAAGATTGTTTTGTTTTATTTTAAGGTTGGTTAGGTTCTTTTTTCATTTTTTTAATAATCTTTTTTTATTTATTTAGAAATGGTAAGTTTGCTTAGAGTAGGTAGGAACTTTTTTGTTTCGTTTCTCTAATTTTTAATTTTCTTTCTTAATTTAAAAAGTTCGGTCAAGATGTTTCTAAATTTTTTTTTTTATTAAAAAAAGGTAAAAGTTATTTTTTCTAAAATTTATATTTACAAATTTGTTTTTGTTTCTATAATTTTTTATTTTAAAGGTTAGATTTGCCAGGTTATCAAATTTTTTTTTCATTTTTTTTATTTAAAATTAACATGAGAGAGTGGTCCGTTTTCTCGAGAACACTCCAAGGGCCAGCAGTTCGACGGCTATTTCAGTCTGCGTCTGGAGATGCAAGAATTATTTCATAACAAAACGCGAATTGACTATTCCAAGTTTTTTTGGATATAAGTAAAACATGTACATCGCAATCCGTTGTGTAAAAAAATAAAACAAATTAATTTTGAAAAAAATTCCTCAGTTTTCAATAACATCAACTATAGAATCTGCCACTTTCGGTAGCTCAGTGCATATTTTTATTTTTCCCGATTATTACATTTTTCCAACGCCGACGAAACGGAATTTCTAAAATTATAGAACACATTTTTAAAATTTGCTCATTTTTATTGACAAATTTAACAGAAACTCTATTTGACCTATGCGCAGGACTCGAAGCACGCTCAAAGGAATCTGAGAGCAAATGTTTTTTTTTTCAAGACAACACATGAATAACGGACGGCTTCCGTATTGGTTTTTACGTAAAAACTAACCTACGAAAACGAAACTTAAAAAGGAAGTGCACATTTGTCGTGCAAAAATGGATGATAATTTTATTGTTGAGACCTAAATATAATCGGTTATGGGTACGGTAAACTATCCTGGCAGACGATTTTTGCGTATTTTATTCTTTTTCCAGAAAGTACCCATTTGTAATATTACATTTCAAAAATAAAAATTGCGGGATATGCAAGAGTTTTCCTAAAAAAAATTAATTAAGTCACACTCGGTCACAATTTGACAGCCTTAAAACGAAAAAATTAGCAATGTTGCCAAATTTTAGATTTAGCAATTTGTTAGAGGAAATGAAACGACTAACTGAGAATTATTTGGACAACAGAATTGTAATTATTTATTGTTATTATTATAGTTTTAATGAAGGTTTTATTGACGAACCTGGGCTAACCTAACGTTAGCGGGTCAGATCCACCTAACAATATAGTTTTTGTTACGGAAACATCCCGCTTTCAATATAGACTCGGATTTCGGTTGGGGCACTCCCGCGCGCTTTCTTTACAGAAAACCTTACTAATCCTAACCTAACCTAATCCGCATTTTTATTAATTATAAGTTTTGTTATAAAAAAAAACTAGTTTTACGTGTATCATAACTTATAGGTATTTCTTTAATTATGAATATGGCAACGTAGCACATCAAATTGAAAACAAGCATGGCGATGGGAACAGTCGGAAAGATGTTTGAAATCAAAATTACCCTTGATTTGTATAATAATTACATCTTAAAGTAAATTTTGAGTGCTGATGAGAGTTTTCCACACATTTTCTTAATTTTGACTGCTAGAATGGTAGATAAAAACAAAAAGAAACAAAAATAAACGAGATTTTAAGAGTGTCAACATAGTTTACCGAAAAACCATCGATTATAACCTATATTTCAGAAAAGTATCGGAGCAGTCTACATTAAATGGAACATAAACTGTGATCTGAGAGTATTACAAACTACAAAGTAATATAATAATTATTGGCTTATTGCCAATTACCAAACCAAACCAATTAGACGGTCCAACAAAACAGCTGATTGCTGTCAATATGGCTGGCGTATAGAGATGGCAAAAGCGAGTCTTTTTATTGAGTCAAGTCAGTCGAGTCATTAACATTAAATGAATCATGTCACTGACTCGGGTCATCGAGTCATTTATCGGAGCGTAGTTCAGAGCATACCTGTGATTTCTTGCTTGCCGCGAGTGACGGCGTACTGCTTACGATTCGCTGGATGCTCAGTGAATCACTCGCATTTACAGGTTTCAACTTGGTTTGTATGTGGACGGATAACGTTATTTTTGCTCCTAGCTAGCACATGATGCATTTTGATGAACATTTCTGGAATCTTATGCATGTTTAGTTAATAGTTTTTGGGTTATTAAGTTTTATTATTTTGAGAAGTTATCGACAGGGTTGGGCGTCGACGCGTCGACTTTTATTGTCGAACCTCGACACGTCGACAATACGTCGACTATGAAGTAAACGTCGACAAACGTCGACAATGTCACAGACGTGGTTTTGAGGTTAGGTTTGTAATTAGAAGAGAAGTGATTGATTAATGAACGTTACAAGTGGTGGTTATTGTTTCCCTTTATCAGTTAATTGCAGTTCATTAAACTTTAAAAAATGAGTGGCAGAAAGTGTAATGATTTGATCTGGTAAAAGTAAATGGCAAGCACGCCGCAAAATGTAGGCTATGTACAAATATTATAAAAAATACCGGTGCCGGAAGATTGCAAGGCCACAGGTGAGTAAAGTAAAATAGGGAATGAAGTGGCTGTGTACACGTAATATATAATCGAATTTCTTAAGGCTGAAAATGGTTATACATATTATATATGTTATATAAATAACAATAGTGATAGTCAGTCAGTTGGTCGTTAGAACAGGGCTGGTCACTCTGGTCAGTCAGACCCAAAGTATGTAAAAAAATAAATTACCTGCTAAGAATTCGTTAAGCCTTTTTTACAAATTTTAATAAGTTGATCGATAGCTCAGCGGTTAGTATATCGGAGTTAGGTCCCAAAGGTCCCTGGTTCAATCCCGGCACAAGTCAAAATTTTTTTTTATTTTTTTTTGCTGACTGACGGGCGTTGTTCCGTGGACGTGAGCAGCGTTGAGAACGAGAACTAAATCTTTCCGATTTGCCTCAAATTTGGAGGGTAGTTGTATTTCAGTCCCCTGATTACGAAAATAATATTTAAAAAAATTGTTGCCCCTAAGGGGCGGCCTCTAGGGGCCGAATGCCGAAAAAAGGTGGAAGGAGTTTGAAATCTCGATATCGGTATGGGGTGGTTCGGCCAACTTTTAAATGCGATGTTTTTACCGTATACGAGGTTGGCCCCTGAGAGGCGCCCCTAGGGGCTGGGATTGTAAAAATTAAGTTAGCGCTCTCATATTCGAGGGTTAGATGGGCGGGGTGGATGCGAAAAAAAAAGTTTTATGACTTTTTTTTTCATGCGCGCGTTTTCGGATTGCGCATGCGTAAACCTTTTTCGCCCTGGAAGGCAGACGCGTGGAGGTTTTTTTTTTTTAAATTTGTTGCTTTTTGCTGACTGACGGGCGTTGAGTGACCGCGGTTTTAAGCTGCTCTCAACTACCCTAATCATCTGTCAAAAAACTGGCCTTAACAAATTCGTTGCGTTTTTTATGCGCTGGCTCTCCGTAGTCTCCGTCTAATAGGGGTTTATTAGAGCGTCTAGAAATACTATTTTTCCACTCTCGGCTAGGGTTACCAAATTTTTCACGGTCTAAAGGAGGACTTCTCTGACAACGTCATCAAAAATTTATCTTTTATACAGGGGGCATACAAAATACAAAAATGTTACTTTGCGAATCTTTGCGTAAAAGTAAAAATATCTCATTTTGCAAGGTACGAAAAAAGGCAGTCTTGTTACAAGTTTTTGCTTGAAGAATGAAGGCTCGCGTTAATAAAAATTTAATTTTTAATACAGGGGGCATAAAAATGGTATTTTGCGTAAGAGTAGGTATGTGTCTCATTTTGCAAGATACGAAAAAAGTCAAAAATTAATGAGGTTCGCGTTATCACAAATTTATTTTTTTATACGGGGGGGCATGAAAAAATTAAAAAATGCTATTTTGCGTAGAGTAAAAATGTCTCATTTTGCAACATGAAAAAAGTCACTCTTGATAAAAGTTTTTGCTTCAAAAATTAATAAAGTTGGCTCCAATTACTGTAAGTAGCAATAATTTTTTTCAGAAATATTTGTAAGGAAAGTTGTAATAAAAAGGTTAACGCTAATAACCAAACTCAAGAACAAGGTAATATCGGTTTCAAATCAATACCGGATCCGGATGGCAGTGGTGGTACTGGCAGTGGTATAGTAAGTAAATTTAAAAACTTAAATAATAAGGTTATATTTATATAATATATTTTGTTTTATTAAGGGTAACAAGCCAGAAAATACCAGAAACCAGTGTAAGGACAAGGAGTACTTAGTTCTAGAAGATGGCTCTCTTACTCCAGCTGGTGCAATTGTGGATTCTAATCTGTTGAATGAAAGCTGCTCTGAAAATCTGTCCGAAAATATTTCAAATAATTTGGAAGATGCAATTGAAATAAGTTCGGGCACGACTCCAAAGTCTCCAAAAAGAAACTTGTTTACAACATTAACGCCTAATAAAAAACCTAAATTAGTCGCTTCTAATATAGAATCAGAATCTTCAGCTACGTCCGAAAATTATGTCAACAATCTAGAGCTTCTAGAAGTTATTGACACTGATAGTACCTCTCCTAACTTTACCCCATCTGGAAAAAATAATAGTCGGTTGCTTAAAAAATCGAAAAAAATTACGGATTACGTTGATATTTTGAAAGAGAAGGAGGAAGAAAAAATAGATCTAGCACTCTCTAAATTTATGTTTGGATGTAACCTACCTTTCAGGGTTATTGAATCACCCCTATTTAAAAACTTTATAAAAACAATACGTCCTGCATATATGGATAAAATACCAGGACGTAAAAAACTCAGCACAACACTTTTAGAAAAATGCTATGGAGAGTGTATCGATAGTACCCGCAAAAAGGTACATTCAGATTCGGTTATTTTGTGTGATGGTTGGAAGAATTCATCAAGCAATACCAAGACTGTGGTTACTATGTTGCATTCAACAGATGGTGAAACCAGATTTATTGATGCATGGGATTTAACAACTGAATCGGAAACTGCAGAAAAACTTGCAGAAATAATTATAAAATCTAGAGAAATTGTCAAAGAAAAATACAACGTTGACGTGTACGCTGTTGTTTCCGATAATGCTAGTGCGATGGTTAAAATGGGATCTCTTTTAAAACATTGCATGTGGCACAGTACATGCAGTAGTCATACAGGTAATCTTTTGGCAAAGGACATCCTAGATAAAGAGTTAGTTGACAACGTTGTTGTTGTACTTAAGGAATTCAAGCAACCTGATTTTGAAAAGATGATTATATCGAAAGGGGGGCGAAGAATTAAACTTCCTGCTGAGACGCGCTGGTGCTCATATCGTGATGCATTCAAGAGTCTCATACAAAACCTATCTTACATGAAACAAATTTCAGCAGCTAAAAGGAAAAAGATTAAGCCTAAAGTTACCGAATTAATCTTCAATGACGACTTTATTGACCATGTCCAAAAAAATTTAGATATACAGAATCCAATTTGCAACCTTGTCAATACCTGTCAGAATGCTGATACGTCGCTAGCAGATGCTGTAAACCTTTGGTTAAATTTGGAAGTGCCAGAAGTTTTCGCAAACAAACTAAAAAACCGGCAAGGCATGGCGCTAAACGTTTATGCATTAACTGCATATTTTTTTCATCCAACATACGAAAATTCCAAACTAGAGTCTGTACATACTACAAAAATTAATGCATTCCTTTTTAAACATCTCGACAACAAAGGCATAGAAGAATGGGATAAATTCAATACAAGATCAGGTATAGTATTTTTAAAATTATCTGTAGTTCTATTATTGTGAGTTATTAAAATTGTTGAAATGTATATCAGTACTCCTACTTAAACTTTTTCATTTTTTCTTGTGAAAATAACCACTAATATTTTTTAGGCATATTTGCAACACTTTTTGAAAAAAAGGTAAACAAGCCGTTAGTGTTTTGGAGAATGGCCCAGATGGAGTGCCCAGTCTTAGGGAGCTTGGCTCTTAAGTTATTCAAAATTCCTGCATCTTCTGCGTAACTTGAGCGCTTGTTCTCAAACTGGGGATATATTCACACACCTCTTCGAAATAGACTATCATTCGAACATTCGAAAATGTTGGTCCACTTATATTTTACCCTCCAAAGTGAGAATACTGAAAGGAATGTTGATTACGATATTTCTGATTCTGATTGATTCAGCATTCCATTCACTTAGTGACGTAGAAGATTAATAATTTTTTATCAGATGTTTAGTTGTTTTTAGTAAATGTTTATTCTATGGTCTATGGTTTTGGTTTGGTAGTTTTAATATAACGTTTAACTTTAACTGTAGCTTTAATTTTTGTAGCCAATTAATTGTCGACGTTGACGACGTCACTTAGTAAGTCGACGTCGACACCATAGTTGACGCGTCAACAATTAAATTGTCGACGTGACATTCTCGACGTCGCCCAACCCTGGTTATCGAGAAACTCAAATCTTTGAAAAGTGTCTAAGCCTTAATCCTATTTGTAATCCTGAGTCTGAAATTTCCACCTTTGATAATTTAAGAACTTCTGTCCTTTTGGCAAACCTTAATATCAAGTAAATAATAAGCACGTATATGGTTATCTTAGTTTCATTTATTATACATTAAAAAAAATGTAAAAACTGTAGACCACACTAGTGCCAGGATAATATCAATATAAAAAGCATACATTATTTAGTTCCTAAAGTATGTAATAAACTTCCAGTTTCCACATATGATGAATTGATTAAGTTTAAGATAGAATATAAAAAATATGTAGTGCTGGTATAATGAATTTAAGAACTATGAGTCTTTTAAGTAGGATTACCTCACTTTCCCAAACAAAAAAAAATAATTACAGAGTTACATGTAACGGTACAAAATGTAGTATAACTTTTTCAAACAACGATTAGATTTTTAATAAGAGTCTCGAGATAATTGTTAACTAAACTGCTCGTCATAAAAAACGTAACACCTAGTTTTTTGGGCAATATTTGAAAGGCCATATTTCGAAAAGTACTTAATTGATTTTGAAAAACTGCAAAATCTGAAAAGTTGATTCGTTGGCTCACATGACTAATTTTGGGAATACGTTATTTGTGATATAACATATAATACAGGGTGTTAAATAAAGAGATGTTTATTTTCCTAAATTTCATGTCGTCCCCATTTATAGGAGAGTTGAGTTAGAGAGTCGCAATAATTTTTTATATTAACAGTAGGTCAATACCTCGGGCCGTTTTCGAGATTTTGTGGATATTATATATAATAGCCTACTACGATTATATGGCAATTTTTATAAAATTGTTGTTATTCTACAGTTTATTCTTAAAAATTTACAAACAATCTTTTTTGCGCATGCTGTAATTCAAGTTCTCTACTTTAACGAATCACCTTGTATACGTGAACTTATAGCACATGATCTGTCTTAAAACTCTGTAAAGTCAACGTATCAATAGATTTTGTAGTTTGTAAATTTTTAACACTAAACTGCAGAGTAACGATAATTTTATAGAAATTGCCATATAATCGTAGTAGTCTATGGATACGCATTTTTGATTTGTTTTAGTACTGTCAAATAAACGCTACACCTTCACCAAACATAAAAAGTTATTCAAATCTTTATCAAACACAATTTTTCCAACAATGGTTCGTTTTGGGGATCGTGAATTGACAAACATTATAAGGTAAGTGTATTTTATCAACTTTTTTTCAAAAAAATGTAAAAATTCCTAAAACATTCATATTTATTGGATGTTTTAGACTGCATCAGTGTGGGATGTCTTTTCGGGGCATTGCTGACATCATGGGTTCGTTGTCCTACCCTCAATGCAACCAAGATCAACAGGGGACTTCGAGAAGCCACCGGCGTGGAAGTTTCATCAGCAACAGTTCGTAGAAGATTGCACGAATATGGCGTACATAGACGAAGGGCTGCTACCGACACGTGAATGGGGGAATAGCCGAATGGAATAGGTGCATGTTTACTGATGAATGTAGGTTTAATATGCATGAAAGTGATGGACGCATTTTGGTATGGAGAGAAAGGAATAGTCGGTATGTAGAAGAAAATATGGAAGCTAGAGTAGCATTTGGAGGTGGTGGGATTACTGTATGGGGGGGTGTGATGCAGAATGGTAAGACTGATTTAGTAGTGTTGATAGGAGAAAGTGTGAATGCTGAGAGATATAGAGAAAGGCGCTTAAATGAGATTGTTGTTCCTTTCGCTCAAAATTTCGGGAATGACTTTATACTGATAGACGATAATGCTCGTCCGCACAGAGCAAGAGTCGTTCAAGAATTTTTAAGGGAGAACAACATTGAACGAATGGAATGGCCTGCTAGATCTCCTGATATGAATATTATAGAGCATGTATGGAATAGGATGAAACTGAAGATAAATGCAGGTGAGTATGTAATAAACAATTTGAATGATTTGGCAAATGCAGTGCGGTTAGAATGGGAGGCTATTCCTCAAGATTTTATTGCAGACTTGGTAAACAGAATGCCAAATAGGGTAGCAGACGTTCTACGTGTAGGCGGTGGGTCAACAAAATATTAATTCTCTTTGTTGCTTTAACGTGACAATATGGTTTCGTTATTTTGTTTAAATCATTTATTAAATTATCATTTAAATTAAATTAAGTTACAAAAGATTTTTGTAAATTTTTAAGAATAAACTGTAGGATAACAACCATTTTATAAAAATTGCCATATAATCGTAGTAGGGCTAAGATATCCACAAAATCTCGAAAACGGCCCGAGGTATTGACCTACTGTTAATATGAAAAATTATTGCGACTCTCTAACTTAACTCTCCTATAAATGGGGATGACATGAAATTTAGGAAAAAAAAACATCTCTTTATTTAACCCCCTGTATTATATGCTATATCACAAATAGCGTATTTCCAAAATTAGTCATGTGAGCCAGCGAATCAACTTTTCAGATTTTGCAAAGTTTTTCAAAATCAATTAAGTACTTTTCGAAATATGGCCTTTCAAATATTGCCCAAAAAACTAGGTGTTACGTTTTTTATGACGAGCAGTATAGATAGATTAATTTTAGATTTTTAATAAATGATAAATATGAAATGTTTTACACACACTTGGGCCTAATTTAATTTAGTAGTACGTAAATCCTCTTCTTATTGCAGTAATCCACTTCAGCCACATCGACGAAAGTTCATTCAATCGTCTTTATATCTAAAATTGAAACTTATAAATAAACGTAACGTTGTGTTTTGTCCCTCTACATCCACAATTTGTAATACAACCAAAAGAAGGCATTTTAAGGTAAAAAAAAAAAATAAGTAATAAAACTCCCATATACTTCCATGCAAAAATTCGATTTTTCTTACGCCCGTGAAAAACTGCTGATCGGTGCCGTTGAACTGACAGATAGGGCACTCCAACGAACTGTCAGTTGAACGTCACCGATCAGCTGTTTTTGACGGACGTAGGGTAAAAAAAACGAATTTTTACAGTAGAGTATATGGGACTTTTGTTATTAATTTTTATTTTTATAGTTTAAAATGCCTTCTTTTTGTTGTATTGCAAATTGTGGATGTAAAGGTATAAAAGACAATGTTACTTACATTTCTAAGTTTCAAAATTTTTCAATTTTAGATAAGAAAAACGATTGAAAGAACTTTCGTCGATGTGACGAAGTGGATTACTGCAATAAGAAGAGGATTTACGTACTACTAAATTAAATTAGGCCAAAGTGTGTGCAAAACATTTCATATTAATCATTTATTAAAAAACTAAAATCAATCTAGCTAGTTAATAATTATTATGATTCTCAATCGAGATTGATCAAAGATCTAAAAGTTGTTTGACAAAGTTGTATTACATTTTGTACCTTTACATATTTCAATGCTGCATTATTTTTTTTATTTTTTAGGGGACTTAAATAATTATCAGTGTTTATATGTACCATCTTGAAAGAGATTTGTTTAATAATTTTAACCTTTATGCAACTCCGTAATTATTTTTTTGTTTGGGAAAGAGAGGTGATCCTACTTAAAGGATCCAGAGTTCTTAAATTCATTATACGAGTAATAAATATCTTTTTACATTCTATCTTAAACTTAACAAATTCATTGTATGTCAAAGCTGGAAGTTTATTACTTAGGAGTTAAATAATGTATGCTTTTTATATGGATATTATCCAAGCACGAGTGTGGTAGTTGTGGTCTACAATTTTTAACATTTTTTTTTTATGTATAATAAATGAAGCTACGATAACCATATACAGGGTTATTACTTAATACTAAGATTTACCAGAAGCATCTCTCGGCAAAACCTTTGACCGAATAAAGAAAGAAATCTTGTTATGCATTCAGAACGGAAGTTCTTAAATTATGAAGGGTGGAAATTGCAGACTCATAATTATTACAAGCACGCTAAAGGGATGGGCACTGTTTTCAATATTTTGACTTTCTCGATAACTTCTGAAAAAAATAAGACGGGAACAAAATGTAACTATTTTTTTTAGGGACTCCACGGTATAATCCTGTCCTAGAGTGCACATATATAATTATAATTTTTTTTTTAGACATAAGTAAGTTTAAGTCTAGTAAAGAGTAAAGGTTTCATTATGCTGAAAAAAATTGTGTTCCTGTACACTCATCATCAGATTTATTCTAAAGACAAATTAGATCCCTTTGTAGTGTAGATCCAAAACACTTTTCCCCAGTGACAAATATGGACATTATTAGTTACCTAGTTCTTCAATTTAAATCATGTATATCCAAGTTAAACTTAGTTCAATCCGTGTGTTTAATATTCTGTACTGCACTCAGTACATATCCTTTTTTTAGAAATAAAACGTATATATTAATAAAACAATCATGTTTTTATTTAAATATATGGTCATGCATGTCAGAGTGAATCAATATATAACATTTTCAGAGTGAATATAATAAGAATAAAAAGTTGTTTTTACAATAAAGTGTAAGTGTAAAGGAACTCAATTTTTTCAGCATAATGAAACCTTTACTAGACTTAAACTTACTTATGTCTAGAAAAAAATAATTATATACTTGCACTCTAAGACGGGATTATACCATGGAGACCCAAAAAAAAATTTTGTTCCATCTTATATTTTTGAGAAGTTATCGAAAAACTTAAAATTCTGAAGGGTGTCCATGCCTTTATCCTATTTGTAATCCTGACTCTGGAATTTCCACCCTTCGTAATTTAAGAACTTCTGTCTTGAATGAATGATCTTTCTTTATTCGGTCATATGTTTTGCCGAGAGACACTTTTGGCAAATCTTAGTATTAAGTAAGTAAGTAATAACCCTGTATATGGTTATCGTAGCTTCATTTATTGTACATAAAAAAAAATTGGAATAACACACACTTGTGCCAAGATAATATCAAGGTAAAAAGCATACAGTATTTAGTTCCTAAAGTATGTAATAAACTTCCAGCTTCCACATACGATGAATTTATTAAATTTAAGACAGAATGTAAAAAAATATTTAATACTCGTATAAAGAATTTAAGAACTATGAGTCTTTCAAGTAAGATACCTCACATCTCAAACAAAAAAATAATTACACAGAGGTTAAAATTATTTTAAAAATCTCTTTTAAAATAGTACACACAAATACTGATAATTATTTAAGTCCCCTAAAACAAACAAATAATACAGCATTCAAATATATAAAGGTACAAAATGTAATATACAACTTTTTCAAACAAAGATTGGGCGTAATTTAATTTATTAGTACGTAAATCCTCTTAGCAGTAATAGCAGTAATCCACTTCAGCCACATCGACGAAAATCTATTCAATCGTTTTTCATATCTAAAATCGAAATTTTTTGAAACATACAAATGAAAGTAACATTGTCTTTTATCCCTCTACATCCACATTTTACAATTCAACAAAAAGAATAAGGCATTTTAAGGTAAAAAAATAGAAATAAATAACAAAACTCCCATATAGTCGCATGTAAAAATTCGATTTGTTTGTTCTCTATGCCCGTCAAAAACAGCTGATTGGTGACGTTCAACTGACAGATCGTTGGAGTACCCTGTCAATATGGCTGGCGTAGGACAAACATTGTTTTCTTCCATATGAGTCCGTGATAATTTAAAAGCAAATTTCAAGTATTTTTATATATATATTATAGTGTATTTTTTGTACAGGACCATTTTTCACAATTGTGTGTTCGCTTTAAACTTAGTTATGACAAGTGAATACTTTTTGAAGCTTCGAAATAAGAAGGCCGAAGTCGCCGAGCGGTGCAATCAAATTATTTTTATAATTAAAAATTAGATCCATTTGTAGTGTAGATCCAAAAGACTTTCCCCAAGTGACTAATATGGACATTGCTAGTTACCTAGTTGTTCAATTTAAATTATGTATATCCAAGTTAAACTTAGTTCAATCTGTGTTTAATATTTTGTACTGCACCCAGTACATATCCTTTTTTTCATAAATAAAACATATATATCAATAAAACAATCTCGTTTTTATTTAAATAAATTGTCAAGCATGTCAGAGTGAAACAATGTATAACATTTTCAGAGTGAATATAATAAGAATAAAAAGTAGTCTTTACAATAAACCTGATGACGAGTGTACAAGAACTCAATTTTTTTCAGCATAGTGAAACCTTTACTCTTTACTAGACTTAAACCTACTTATGTCCAGAAAAAATTTCATTATATATGTGCACTCTAAGACAGGATTATACCGTGGAGTCCCTAAAAAATATAGTAACATTTTATTCCTGTCTTATTTTTTTCAGAAGTTATCGAGAAACTCAAAATTTTAAAAAGAGTGTCTATGCCTTTAGCATACTTGTAATTATGAGTCTGGAATTTCCACCCTTCAAAAATTAAGAACTTCCGTCCTGAATGCATAACAAGATTTTTTTATTCGGTCATAGGTTTCGCCGACAGACACTTTTGGCATATACCTATTACTATTAAGTAAGTAATAACCCTGTATATGGTTATCGTAGCTTCATTTATTTTACATAAAATAAAATCGTATAAACTAGACCGCAGCTGCTACCACACTAGTGCTAGGATAATATCAATATAAAAAGCATACTTTATATAGTTCCTAAAGTATGTAATAAACTTCCACATGCGATGAATTCGTAAAGTTTAAGATAGAATGTACAAAAATATGTATTGCTCGTATAATGAATTTAAGAACTCTGGATTCTTTAAGTAGGGTCACCTCTCTTTCCCAAACAAAAAAATAATTACGGAGTTGCATAAAGGTTAAAATTATTAAACAAATCTCTTTCAAGATGGTACATACAAATACTGATAACTATTTAATTCCCCTAAAATATAAAAAATAATACAGCATTGAAATATGTAACATTACAAAATGTAATATAACTTTTTCAAACAACGATTAGATCTTTGATCAGTCTCGATTGAGAATCATTATAATTGTTAAGTAGCTAGACTGATTTTTAGTATTTTATTAAATGTTTAATATGAAATGTTTTGCACACACTTGGGCCTAATTTAATTTAGTAGTATGTAAATCCTCTTATTGCAGTATCCACTTCAGCCACATCGACGAGTCTATTCAATCGTTTTTCGTATCTAAAATTGAAAATTTTTGAAAAAAAATAAAAATAAATAACAAAAGTCCCATATACTTCCATGTAAAAATTTATTTTTTTGTCCCACGCCTGTCAAAAACAGCAGCTGATTGGTGACGTTCAACTGACAGTAGTGACAGTTCGTTGGAGTGCCCCAAAGAATTGAAGGTTATATTTTGATTATTTGAAATTCTTTATTTTATCCTAATAATTGTGATTAATGTGACTTATCTACGTATTGTTTTAGATTATCTGCGTGAAAAACATGTTTTAAATATTTTCTTAACGAATTCTTTGGCATTGATAATAAAATCATTAAGAAGAGAGAAAATTAAAGTCTGGAGATGTTGATGAGTTGTATAAAATTCCATTATGTTTATTAACAGCACTTCTTGGTTACTATAACATGGTAACTGGCACAGAGTGTTTGTTTGTATAAGGAGGGTACCTGGTGAAACTATATTCCACTATCAAGAAATTGTGGCGGGAGGGGGGATGAAAACAGAAATTACTGGTTAAAATAAAAAACAGATTTATCATAAATTTTTACTAAACATACATATTTTTAATTTATATAATGTCTTACATATTTCTTGTTTTATTTCTAAAAATCGAATAATGTAAATTTAGGCTCAGTTTAATCGAAAGTACTACTGGTGGAGTTTAATGGTAGTTGTAGATTTTCTAGATTTTTTTTCACCAAACGTTTTTTTGTTATATCTGTAGAAATTGAGCAACATAAATAACTCTAATTCCGGAGTTGTTTAAACTTGTTTTATACGCAGTGCTTTACTAAATAAACATATTTTTCACTGTTACTATGCCCGATTTATTTTTATTTCTAAAAATTGGGCAATTTAAATCTGACCAATTTCTGCCCCTCGTAATGAAAATTATTAACGGTGCTCGAGAATAGTGTAGTTTGTGGCTGAAATTTGTTTTATATGCAATGCTTTATTGTAAAACGTGGTTTTATTGGATACATATACCTTATAATACGCTCTTTTAACACATTAATTTTTAAATTGATAAGCTAATGGTTCCTTTCAAAATTCGATAAAAATATACTTATTATTATTACTTGTGGGATGGTCAATTTCGAAAACATACAAATAAAATACTTAAAAATCCTTTTCATTTATGACTGGCAGAACTGCTATGTAAAGAGTTAGATGTCTAAAAGTTAAGGAAGCTGTTGAAGTTTGAACAATGTAAACTTATTCATGAAATTTTAAACGATGTATATTATTATAATACAAGATAATACAAACATATTTATGAATAATGTTGGAACAGATAAAGGTCTAAAATATCTGAAAATTGTTTAAAGTATTAGAAGAAAACATATTTACTTATTGCATTTTTGCTACTTTATCAATGGTTAACACCTGGCGTAAATTGTTATGATAATATCCTCATTATCAATGAGGATATTATTATAACATTATCATTACCATTTAAATAATTTAAACTTTAGGAAAGCATTTTGTTTTTTATCTGGATTGTACTAGTTAAATAAATATCTAAAAAAAAATATGTACCTAGAATAAAATAATTTCTATTAAAAAAAAAATACTCGAAATTTAAAAAATCAAAATAAGCTTTATTATCAAATGTATACAAAAATCTAATTGGCAAAGCAGCTTAATTTTTTCAATGTTTTTGTTACTCCTTCCAGTTCTTCTTTTAAGAAATAATTCACTGCCTTCAGAAATGCTCCCGATGTCCTGCTTGTACTTTAAGAACATGAAGGTATATTTTCTCTATTTAATATTACATTTTCAGTCAAAATTACTGCTTTTAAAGACTATTTCAAATCAGTATCTAAGATTGGTTGATTCCATTGCAGATCAAAAACTGAATTCAAGATCTTGCTATTGGGATTTGTTAACTGGAAAAAAATACATTTAGACTAAAAATACCATTATGTGAGTCTGTAGCAGTGGATTGACAACAAGCACGCACATAGCCAGGTGTTCCTGGGGAAATCCAAGTTTGAAAATGTGTTGGTACAGACATGCTTCTAAATAATTTTCCTGCGGTTTGCTCATTGCACTCCCCAAAATTTCAGCTATATACCAGATTGACACAATGCATATTTTTGTAATGTAGAGATTTCTCCTATTACAATGCTTTTTAGGACCAGCACTAAAAAAAACAAACCAAGGAAGAACAAAGGTTGTTCTTTGTTCCATTACAAAAACATTTCATTGTCAATTCACTACAAAATCAGCAAACAAGCTCTTATATGAACTAACAGGCATACTCTGGCATACAATCAACTCAGAAAAGACTACATATGATTTAGACGAAGGTCGTGGAAAGAATTAAGACCAATAGCAGTAGAATTTAGTAAGATGTGGAATCCCTTGCAGACTGATTCACAAGTTTCTCGAAGAATCATTTGCACTTTGATAAATCGCAAACATATCACATTTATTTATTTTCATTTTCGTATTGTATACATTTAAATTTTATCTGTCACAAATTAGTTTAAGAACTGTGTATGTTTAGTTGCCATAATAGACTGAACAACCTCGGCTGATGGCTTTTGGAAATGTATATAAGTTGATTTACATATTATGTTCTTAATATATATTGTATATGTTTTGAGCATTACATTTTTTTTAGACTTGGCATATATTTTACGCCCCAGGTATGCAAATGATATTATTAGTTCTTTTAAAGTATTGCTAGGAATAATTCCAGGAGACTATTTGTTTATATATTTATTATATACATATTAAATATATTTGTGAACAATGGTTACCCTAAAACAACACATTCTAAAAAAGCTCATTTAAACACAAACTTTTATGATGTCCCTACAGAAGATAGTAAACAGTAAATAAAATATATCAGAATTCTTTATATAAATAATCTCACTAAATCAATTATTTCACTTTTAAAACCTTTTTCTAGTATAAAAATAACCAAATATAATCTAATACAAAATTAATCGTTATGTTCAAAGGTCAGAGAAAAAACTCCATCTGTATTTAAAACCAATTGTATTTATCAAATGTGCTTGTGGTGTGATGGTTGTTATATTGGCCAAACGTAACAAATGATTGCCATATTGGCAAAATTCGTGCGCATTGGTAGAGCATCACTTAAAAACGGGGCATAAATTTGACTCTAAAAATGTCAAGATACTAGAACAGCATGATAATTATAAAAATAGATTGTTTCTTGAAATGTGCCATATCAATGAAAATAAAAATGTAATTAATTCAAAATTAGACACAAATAAACTAAGCAATATTTACTGAAATATTTTAACCCAAATGTGATATATAAGAATTAAAATCCCATATATATTCTAAGTTTAAAATTCACTGTTTTATGTTGTAGGAATGTATAAGAACCACATGCTATCAAATTATCTTTTTTATTTCTTGTGTGTTTATTCTTTTTCCATCATTGTTCAAAACATCGGGAAACGCACATCATCGTTTTGTACTTGTATTGAATACCTGTTAAGTGTAAAGATTGGTTTTGTCCTGAATGTGCATAATGTTGCTTTTATGGTCCTTGTTTTATAATATGTTCGAATAACTCTAACATTGTAAGTATATATTTTAATGTGCAATGTAACTGTATATTTTCTGAGGTATGTTAATTAAGACAAATTTATTGTTCTTAGTTTTTTCCTGACGAAGTCGATAAAAATTTGACGAAATATCGAGATCTAAAATAAATAGAGTTTGAATAGCCACAGACCGCTTACTTGAATACTATATATATATATATATATATATATATATATATATATATATATATATATATATATATATATATATATATATATATATATATATATATATATATATATATATATGTATACATATATACATATATATATATATATATATATATATATATATATATATATATATATATATCAAATTAAATTTTTATTTTTTTCTAAGAGTTATGCACTGCTTAGGTGTTGTAGCAAAAATTCCTTGATTTTCCCAAATATTTTTACTAAAAAGTTCCTAGTAAAAGTCGCTTTGGCAAATAGGTCGATTGTTACAAAAATTTGCACAAACGTAGTTTGCAAATTGAGCTTGGAGTAACAAAAGAAACATTTTTTTGAAAGAGAAAAAATAATGTAAAATTAAATGGTCCACTATTGGTGGTTCACAACTTGACAAAAGCAGCAGATTAGTTTTTATAGAAGGAACGTTAACGAATGCATTTTATTTTTTTCACTAACAATTACGGAAATATCTCGTTTTATATATTAATACTTTCGTTGGATTGTTGCTATTTCTAGCTAATAAAATTAAGTGGAAAGGAAAATGTGGCAAAATGTAATTCTATTGTAATGTGAATGCGAGTACTTGGTGGAAATAATATTCAAGGTGTCATTAATAAGGCGCTTAAAAACACAATAAGTGATGAAATAATTGTTTAGTTTTTCTGGTCACAAGGGCAAGAACAGATTTAGCGATATAAAATTGCAGGATAGTTAAATTTGGATAACAACTGTAATCACTGACACCTGTAAAGATAACTTGTACAAAAAGAATAGTAATTGGTTTTTATTATTGTAGAGGCATGCCTTTTTAACTTTTATCAGTCTACTGAAAAAGAACTAGAGGTGAAGACTTGGGGCCTGTCTAACAAAAGCAAAAGAACGAATAAAAATATTACATTCCATTACATATTAAATCAATAAGTTACTTTAAAGTTTATGAAGAACTATTGTACTTTTTTTAATAAATCAAACTTGTCAACAACTCAGAATAGGCAGTTTTTTATTAGTATTTATATATGTTTATATACAGGGCCTTATGAAAGAATGGAATATTGTAAATACGTCCAGAATGCGCGATCACACGAACACACACGTTCTGACCCTGTAACTAAATCTAACTGTTTTTAATTATTGGATGGCAGAAAACCAAAATGAATTTATTCAAAAGTATCAATGGTTTGTACTTTTGTTACTTGGTTTTGTACGTCTACTGCGTTGTATTATACTTTGTCTGCTTGTAAGAAAATATTTTAATTAATTTCCAGAAAACCAAATTTTCTTGCAAACAGGAAAACTATAATACAAAAGCTAAGTTATGCGGGTGTTCACCATTTCCCTCTAAATTTATCCATTTTAGCTTTATAGACTTAAAAATTCTCAATTTTTTTGTCATTAACTCAAAAACAGTTGAGTTTAGGTATACGCTATGCTGTATGAAGAATGTTTAGATATATACAAAATTTAAATAAAGTTCGTGTCAGCCCAGCTATGTCGAACACTTTGGTATATCAAAAAAATATTTTTAGAATATGGCTAGGAAAAAATAAATGAGAATACCAACGTTTGTGTGTTGATGCTTCTGCTGATCTTAAAATAATGATGTGTTAAAATGATAAATAACAACAGGTGTGTTACGAACTTAGAATCCTAGGTTATGAGTGAGCAGCACAGTTCATATCTATTCTATTAGTGGGAAAAATATATATTTTTCTGCATTCTAATATCAATCAATCAATCAATTGATTGAAGTGGCGTCAAAATTACACACAAAAAAAATGAAATAAATCTTAAAACAATACTAACAATTCACGACAACAGATTAAAAATCACACTCTAGGAATTTTGGTACAAAAAATATGAACCAGCTAAAATACATAGAATAAAATAAATCTTACAACAGCAATAACACTTTCTGAGACAGACTAAAAATTTGACTCTAAGAATTCATTTACACTGTATGGTTCTTGCTCCAGTAAAATATTTAACACAGCTTTTTTATATACATTCAGTTGAGTTTCTACTTTTAAATGGTTTGGCGACTTATTGAAAAACTTAATACATGCGTATGCGGGACCCTTTTCAGTAGCACTTAGTTTGTGAATTGGAATGTTAAATTGATGCCGAATTTCAATTTCACAGAACTTGTCCCTATTCTTAAACAGGAAGACCAAACACTCATATATGTATAATCCTGGAAGAGTGAGAATTTGTAATGCCTTGAACTTTCCTTTATAAGACAAATAACAAATATATTTTTTACTAGGGAGTGGATTTTCTGACAAATTATTTGCAGAACAATTGCAAATATTAGAATATTTAGATTATTCTATATATATTCTTAGAATATTGCGTGAGCAATTCTGAATTTTGAAATATGCCACAGAACATTCTAGGGCTGTGTAAACAGATTTGATTTTAGATATTTATATCATATTCTTACAAACTAATCATAAAATTCCATGTCTTCAATAGACACACTGTATTCAAGAGATAGATAAGGATTATTCCTGCAATGTTTTGGACACATGTTCGCTACAATATTCTAAGAAACTTGAAAAACGTTCAACTCATGGTCAAAAAATATTTATAAAATAATTAGAATATTTGAACTTAGAATATTCATAGAAAGTCTATTGAATCCTCTCATATTTTAAAATCATTCAAACCCAAAAAATTCAAGCAATTGTTACAGAAAGTCTGACATGTCAATTTATTACAAAAATATCTTTTTTCTTAATGGAAAAATTAAATGTGATATAAGGATAAACTGGTTACAATCCTACATGACATAACAAAATGGTGGTGTGTGTGTGTGCAATGAAAAAGCTACTTATTGGATTTGTTTTAAAATATTCTTAAAAATATAGTGCGCCATAGATAGCAATTGGTAGAATGTTAATAGGAATCCAATATGGTAGAACGAAATGGTGGTCAATAAAACTGTTTGAAAAGACAATGTATAGGTGTTACTAAATGTCTACGTACCAAATTAAATTGGTTGGTTAACCTTCATTATTTCCGACAAAAGGAAACATGCATAAGAAGGGAAGTTCTGAGTGGAAAGGAAATATACCAATAGTACGTACGTACAAAGATTACTCTGTGATGATTTGTTGACAAATTTGAAGGACATTTTCAGAGAGTATTCAGGCTGTTAACAGAGTAGTCTTATAGCAAACATGTTGAAATACATACATTGAAAATTATATTTCTTTAATAATGCGGTCACCATTCTATCAGGAAGGAAAAGTTTGTATATTACCATTGTAAAATATATAAGACATGTTATTTCACAATTATATAATATGTAGTAGACCCAGTGACAATTTATTAAATTTGACTTATACAATGAAACTCATATAAATAGAACTAAAAAGAATATAATTTTTAGAAAAAAAAGCAATAAAATTTACACTATGGTGAACAATATTTTATTTCCACTGGAATTGTATTCTGTTAAGTGGGGGGCTAAACTAATAAAGTCAGTAAGACACTGACGATATTAGATATCGAAACACTTAGTACATAAATGTGTTTATTCTCAGGTAATTAAAAATAAGTTTGGAGCTGAATTTATAGAGTAAAATTTTCCAAAGATAATAAAATATTATTTTTCCCTTATTAGTGCATTGTTTTGAAGTCAATTTTATTTTTTTACTGTGTTCTGTTCTGTTATCATTAATTATAATTATTATAATCATTAACAATTATTATTTTATTACTCTGCCCTAAATATACAGTAAACCAATAAATTTAACTATATTTGCATGTCGTTAAATGACGTTTCATATGTGTCGCGCAAACTGTTTGATAGCTGCACGCGTCGCAGGAACGTATTTTATGAGTCACGGTGTCCATTAGGTCTCGGTCTTTGGGATGTCGAACCACGATGTGATGGTCTAAGCTTTCTTTTCTATTGAACTTCTTGTTACACGGGACACAGACGAGAGGCGTCTGGGCATAGTGGACGCGCAAATGTCGAGTCAACATACTTTTTTTGATGTACTGGTATCCACACACGTTGCACTTAAATTTGTACTTGTCCGGACCGGTATCGTGAATCAACAGATGTTTGTTTAAATCGCGAAGATATACGGTTTTGTAAGGACATTTGCGACACTTGTGTACCTTACTGGTGATGAGATCTTTCCACACCTCGTATTTGTCCGGATGTTTGGCGACATAGTGCCCGTCCAGATGGCCCTTCTGGTTGAAAGATTTCCGACACGAAACGCACACCAGCCGAACCTTATTACAGTGAATCTTCAGGTGACGTTGCAGGGCACTTTTGTGAACGCTGTGATACGAGCAGTGGTCGCAACAATATTTCGGAGCGTGTTTTTTATCGTGTTTGAAGAGATGCTTCGACAAACAGTCTTTCCTATTAGTTTTGTAATCGCATTGGTCGCAGGAGTGCCACCTTTTGGTTTCCTTAGTATCATCCTCGTCTTTATACCTAAAAGAAAAAAAAATGTATTTTAAATATGTAATTAAATATCGTCCATTGGATCTATTATTAATAAAGCTTTCTTTCAAAAAAGAGCAGACTTAACAACAATAGTTTTTTTTACATGCCCTGAAGCCCGCTAGTCACCATTTGGTTCGATTTGTTCGTTCGCTTCTTCCATTCACCTGAATGAACAAATGAGCGAATCAACAATGAAAGCATATTTCATCCGCAAACTATTTATCAATATTTATATAAATAGGCCAAATAGAATGATTGGATTTTCAATGTTCAAAAGTGCATATAAAATACAAGATTTGATTTGGACGAATGGTTCACTGAGATCAAAGCCTACTTACTGATTACAGGTATCCTCTTCATCTTCAATTTTTATATAGATTTCCTCTATAGAATGTGATCCATCAAAATATCCTTCACTAGAAAAAAAAATTATAGCTTGTAATTACAAATGAGATTTAAAAAAATTATGAACATTTTTTATTTGAAATGCAAAACAAAATTAATGGAATGTATCAAAAACAACAAATATTAAGACAAATAATCATTTTTACTTACAAGTCTCCCTCTTCATCTGTATTTATAATTCCATTTGCCCTTTTGATGGTAAAATAATCTGAACTTGAACCATGTAATTCAACTTTAACGTCATTCTCAGATGTCCTTGAAACAGTAACTACCCTGTAGGAAATATAGCATTTATAAATGAATACCACGGACTATAATGAATATTTATATCTTTTATGAAAAAAACATACTAGGTATACTATTAAAATCCACATAATTTCAAAAATCAGAAATTATCCAGGGATTTTGTTCCTTGGGTACTTTCATTACAGATTTAGTTTAGATGTTTTTTTGATTTTCAACTTTGTATTATTATTTTTAAAAATAGTGTAGCAGCCCAAAAAATAATTTGATTTTGAATCATGAAATCACTATAACCATTTCTTAATTATTTTGAGTTTGTTTACAGGGACTTTCACTTTTTTTTTCATAGACAACACCACAATACTTTGGAGTGATTCAGATCTCACTAAACTAGACATAATTGTCATCAAGAAATTGTACAAATCAAATTTAATATCCTTTAATTTGTTATACACTCTCGTCTCACCTTGACCTAATCTCACGACACACAATATGAGACAAAATTTTCATCTTGTCTCGTCCCTCTTGTAATATAAACCAATAACCTATAGTTAAAAATAAATACCCCTTTCCATTTCTGTCAAAGAATATTATTGAATAAACAAAATTCTCCAAATTTACTTTAATAAAACTTTGCATTGTAAAAGTTAACTGAATTTAAGATTGGTTTCAATACATCAGTGATTTTTAGAAAATGATATGTCTTATGGTTTTTGATGATTTTAAATTTAAATATTGATTTTGTGTTTTATGATAAGACCAATTTTTTAACTATGTGATGCACCAAATTTGCCTTTAGATTTTCAACAGTGTCTAGATGATTTATTTTTAAAAGATAGAGAGAGGTTAAATACAGACGTTTTATGTTTTATGTAAATCACCAGGATTTGCTAAAAAATAAACAAATGACTATCGGAAAGTAAAAAATGAGCATGAACTATTGTTTCAATAATTGGGGTATTTGCGCTTGCTGATCATAAATATATTAAGTTTAATACCATTATCTTTAAAAATAAGTAAGAAAATTGATAAAAACTCCGCCATAAGAGAAAATGGATTCCTATTGACCTTAAATTTGTGTGTTAGAAGTGAGTTTAGAATTTTCTGTTTCTAATACTTTATACATAGTGGTAGAATTTTTATAAATTGTATCTGTAATTTTTTGAAGAAACTTGGTATATTTTAGTCATTTTTTAGTTTTCAATTGTCATTTTTTTTACAAATCCTAGTATCTCAAAAATAAACTTAAAAATTTTGGTTTCTCTATCTTTTAAATTATAAACAGAAACCCTGTTCAAGTCCAAAATAAATCGTTATCAGTTAATTTTCACTTATTAATTTTTTGTAAGTTAAGGTGGTCTCAAAAAGCGTGAAGAATAATAACAAATAGTTTTAAATGGAACTTTCTCATTTACTATAAGAAAGTTGGGCAGGCCTTGGAAAAACTTAGTAGGAATTTCAGCAATATAAAATTACAACAGAAAATGTATAAAATATAACTTACAAATATCCTTCTCTAGTTTTTATATCTTCTTGGTTGATAGTTACAGATGTTTCCGGTGGAGAACTTTCTTCGGTAAGAGACTCTCTAAAAAAATATAAATGGTTTAAATATGTGGTACAATTTCCCTAAACAAAGTGAGGGCACTTTCGTTGGTTAGCTCAATTTTAAAAAAATTAAGGTTTGTTTTTTGACAGGGCCTTGAGGCGTCAATATACTTAAAAGAACCCAAATTTTTAAAGGGATTAGCTGATTTATAATAAATTTGAACAAGTTAAGTGCAGGAAGAGAATTAGTTTTGCTTCTAAAAAATTTATCTGCAAACTTGAAATACAGTTTTGTATCTTTTTGTCTGTTCTTAATTTTGTCTTATAGCACTCGTCAATAAAACTAATTTTTAGCAAACTCATTGATTAATAATCTCCTCACAAAACTCTTCAATGGATGGATTCAAATAAAAATATTCCCGGTAGCTCTAAAAATCTGTAAAATAATACAAATGCATAAAGAAGGTAATCTAGATTAGTTAGAGAGCTATAAATTAATGTGCAATGAAAATACTTGCATTCTGATTTATGTGACTGTCAATTTTAATTTAGAAAAAATAAATGGACACAGATATCAATTGCCAGCCTGCTTGACTTAATCACCACAGGATATGAAAATGAGGTGACCAAGTGGTTCAAGTGTAATCAACTGGCTTTGAAAGATGATAATAATAATAAATAAAGAAGTTTAGTTTCTCACAATGAAATTTCAATAACAATATTAACTTGAAATTTTTTAGGGATTAATCTTCAATCTTCATCATGGGAGTATTCTTCCTTATTGGGCAGGTTTTCTAGTGTACTCTATTGTTTGCATCACCTCTGTAAAGTTGTTGATCAGAAAATTACTTTGTCTGTACATCATAGTCTTCTATTCCACAGCAGAATATTCTATGCCATTATAGTATTGAGCCACTCGGCACACATAGACTTACCTTGTGATGGGCAAAGAAGGGGGGTCAGGGCAGTTGTTGCAATGTCAAATGTCATGATGAGCAGTTTTAGTTTGTGTAAAAATTTGAATTTCATAACATAAATACCATAAATAAAGCATTATTATTATTCAATTCAGATATGCTTTATATATAATATATATATATATATTTATATCAAACTTTTAAGTCGAGCTATAATTTACAAAACCAATTTAGGTACTTACAAGTATTTTACTTAAAAACCTGTAATGCGAGAATATAATGTTCAAAAATTCCCTAAAAGTTTGAGCAATCAGTGTAAAGCCCAAAATTTGACAAACCAGTGCCGACAAACCCCAGCCACATGTATAAAACTCCCTATTTTTGGTTGCCTAAGGAGAAATTAATTGGCTAAGTGTTGTTTTCTGGGTAATTATGCACCATACACAATAGCATTACCTGGCTGATTTGAATGTTATTTTGGAATCCTAGTAGATTTCGAGCTATTCGAATCTGTCCCATTAGAATAGCACAAGGTTTGTCAACAATACTATCATTAAAGGCATATTTGTTAACAAAACCATCATTAAAGCCATAATAAAAAGTGACTGGTAAGTATATGTTATCCTTAACATTTTTTAACCTCTAGAATCAAGTGTTTGGTACCAGGTTAGCAAATGGATATTTTTGTTTATTGCTCTCCAGTCACTCTTTATTAATTATTATGGCTTTAATAATGGTTTGTTGACAAATATGACTATAAACTGTAATGGTGAATATCTCTGAATCGAAACATCGCTCAATAGAATGTAACTTCAAATTCTTGATGAGCTTCTTTAAATCTACTAGATGGACCTAGCAGTTCAAACCGACTAGATGTTACTATACTGCAAAGGTAATTAACTTTTTCTGCTATTGATATTTGCTAGTTTTATTGTAAATAATAAGTCCTCTATTTTACCTTTGAAATTTCGACATTACGTATAGATTTATCGGCAAGTGGCATACAAAATTGTCATTTTTGTGAAATCGAACTGAATTACTACAGTGATCTTGCCTCCGTAAAGCTTACGAATTACTGTAACTGAATAAATAACTAATCACCAAAAAAAAAAACAACATAATAGACAAATCTTAACCTAAAATATCCTAATTATGTTTGCTTCTTTTTTTTGGCTATTTTGATTTGTTACTAGGCGAACTGCCAGCTCTTTATTACTGTCATTTCAATTATATTTAGGAATATGACATTTTTGGTCTTTGAATGACTAATAACGCATATTCAAAAGTCAGGCATCCAAATTGCCCATTTTAAAAGCACAGTCTTGTATTCGTGCTGCAGAAAACGGGCGAACATAGTTTTCGAGTTGTCAATATTTGTGCACGGTAAGTAAATCGGTATGGCAAACTGACGAATGTGATAAAATATAGGGATGGATTGCTATTTGCAAAGCTGCTATTTTGAAGCAACTATTTGGCCGAATCAACTTACCGCTGCTTTTTATTTTAAGAAGTAGCTGCTTATTTCAAACCGCGGTAACGTCTATTTACTGCTTGTGAATGATAGAAGGTAAAATTGGGTAATATGACATAATGACAGGATTTTTACGGTGTGTATTATGTAGTGTGTGCGGATGTTATGCACATCTTTAAATAAGCGGGTGCATGCTGCATATTAGTTTATTTTTTGTAGTATTTAATCTTGAGATTTAAATTGGGTGTGTAGTAAACAATTTATAGTAGGTATTGTTTTACTGGAAATTATTTATCTAACCTATTAAGGTGTTTAAAAAAAAACTAAATAAAAAACATTATTAAACTCTGAAAATTAATAATTTTCTTGGAAAGAAAACTAAAACGTAAACTCCTTAAAAAAAACAAATTAGTAATATCACTGCAGCGTGGCAGACTTCGACCTTGATTTACCAAGAAACAGCTGCTTGTTTGACGCCAAACCAAACCTGCTGGCAACTGTGTGCGGGAAATAACGACGAACGTATTGCCGGCTCCGGCAGAAACTGCTTTTGTGAAGCATCTATTTGAAAGCTGCTTTTTCAAAGTAGCAATAGCTGTTTCAACTGCTATCTATAATTAAGCGATTTGCCCACCACTAATATAATACGGCTGTTAGAAAAAAGTGAAAGATCTTTAAATCACGTTCACCTAACCGTAAAACCAAAATAACTTCAGAACTAGTTTGAATTAAAATACGCTATTTACAGGATATAATGGGTTAGTACTTAACTATATATATTCATAGCAAACTCAATATGAAGTTTTTTTTCATATACGCCAGTAAATTTAGCTGCGATATAATTAACAAAATAATTATTTTTCAAAACTGATTTTTTTCTATTCCTAGAAGCATAAAGCTTAGAGTGTAGGTGCGCGCAACGAGCCAAACTTTTCATATAACCCGGTTCGACGTAAGTTTTGTTTACGTTCGGCCTTTCCGAACAGTAGTGAAGCGCTTGTAACGTACACCAAACTGCACCCATTGCAGACGTCGCCAATCCGTTTATTAAGTCAAAATATCTAAATCGGCATAAGTCGCAGAGAACTTCGCCGTTTGTAAAATATACTTGAGCGTACAACTTTTTACCACGTTTTGAGGTGCGGTGTTGTGGGATAATATAACAAGCGCAGAAAAAAAAACAATTGTGAAATTTAATATTTTCGTAAAGTTTTCTGCAGGCAGGATTTGGATCCGTTTATAGGAAAAATAAATTGTAAAATTAAAATAATATAATATTTTTTTTATTTATACGTACCTACTACATTTGATCTATCAATACTCTTTTCAAGAGTTTATTTATAATGTTGAAGAAATTAAAAAATAAGACTTAATTTGTACTTTGAAATTTGTACCAACAACCAGGACATCAGACATAGTCCTCTTTCACGTTCGGCAAGCTAGTCGTCAGTGTAAAAAATTAATTTGAGGGTTGGAGATCTAACTACTTTCGGTGCATCACCGTTTCGTATTTTGAAAGAAATGTAATATAAAAAACATTTTTTAAAGATGTCTTTAGTTGGTATTTAAATAATTATATATAAGAAAACCCAAAACATAAATGATAAAAAAGAAACACGTCTTGAAAACCTGGCGTTATTATGTGTTTTCCCAGAAATGTGAAATTTAATCTATTCGATATATAGATTTACGGTAATTTTTTTAAACAAACATAAAAAACCTGCTTTTAAAAATTAACGTTTTCCTAGAGTGTTTTCCTTCCTCCAAAATTTGAAGTTTATAAATGGTTTTTCAGCTATGCCGCGCCGAGACAGACAGTTGAAAATGGAAGAATAAGTTTTATTTTGGATTTAGGGATCCTAGAACGCGAAGATCTGCAAAAATCTCACGAGGGTAATTATTTCGGCCAAAAAAGTAACCACATTGTGAAATGTTTTATTATTACACCACACACAATGCTTTTTTGTTATTTGTTAGAACAGGAAAAGGCTTTATTGGAGTGGTTCGGAGCAAGGCGGTTCCACTTTTAGCTCTTTCGCTAGTTTTTCCATCGTGACGTGCTGGTTCTTTACATAGCGCAGTCCCCCATCTTGCCGCACTCTTTCCATGTGCTGACGCTCAGCGTCTCCGTGTACCATCACTGGCTTTTTGGGATCGACCTAAAATTCAAATTATTAGTTATTATTACTACATTTACGAGATATTTGAATGTCCTTTTAAAACATATTAACAGGAATCAAAGTAAATTTTAGTTTTCGATTCTGTTGCTGCAAATATATCAGTCACATTATACTTGATGTCACATTACTGTTGATATGGGACACCGGAGACAAAAGCCCATTTAAAAGGTTTATACAATAAAAACACAATTTATATATTAGGAATAAGGCATTTGCAAACCCATGCTCGTGTACAAATTTTTCCTGAATTTGGAAAGTACCCTATTATGTAAATTAGTTTTGTTGAAAAGGCATATTTTGTGACATCCTGTTCCTCCCCCCCTGTTATATCGGATTTGGACAAAGTATAATATCCTACATGTTAAAAACTAGTCAAGGGAATAGATCCTCTTCATTTAAATTTTTGATCAGGACATCGAGAAGTGTAGCATTTTAGCGAATTACAAGTAACCGGTAACTAAAAGCCATTTTGGTACAATTGTTTTTATAATTTTTTTTCTAGCGCGAAAATGTGAATGAATTTTCGTTAGATTTAAAATCGTTATAAAATATATAAATGCTTATATCATAATCAGAAATTAAAAAAAAATATGAAGATTACACGAAAACACATAGGTTCATTCGTTGATTTTTAAGATTAGTTTATATTTATAAACACAATATAAATAAACTAGATTGATTAGTATAGTTATTTTTACCGGCTCCATGTCTCGTAAGTAGCAAATCAAATCTTGAAGTCTGGTCGAAAAGTCTCGGTCGAAGGCCTTCGGATCGATGGCCATGAACGAAGATCCCAAATTGGCGGGCTTGTTTCCGCCACCACTGCTTCCCCATTTACGAATGTACGGACCATAGGCGGATCCTGTAAACCAGAACACTATAATAAGAGTACTGTAAACAAATTAACACTTTAAATCGAAGTTTCTTTACCTTGTGATCATGAAAATTCAATTGAAATATTTGCCATTATTGTTTTCGTAGGTACAAATTGGAAAATTAATAATGATATTCGCAGTATATGTATTTATAATGATATAATCAAATATTTAAAAAAAGCTAAATAATGATTTTTTTTAATAATATATCATCCAAAACACCACCCCTTGGATGGTGTTTTATGCGTGTCACAACCGTTTTTTTTTCTGAAATTTGCCATACCTACCTGCCAGTATACCAGTGAAAATTTCTACCATCATGGCAAGTCCGTATCCCTTGTAGCCGGAATTTTCTTCGGTGCCTCCCAGGGGCGTCAGTTTGGCCGCTTTGTACGCTATCTCCGGATTGGTCTCCGGCTGGCCTTTGTCGTTCAGCGCCCATCCAGGGGGAATCTTTTGGCCTTTTCTTTTATAAAACTCAATCTGTGGGTACGAAACATTTAAAAATACCGGTCTTATTATATTTTGTTGGTTGGACATTAATATATAATAGTTTATTCTAGAGTTATGCATAATAATAATTTCTTGAGAGTAAAAGGGATACGGATTGAATGCACTAGATTCAAATTCAAGAGTTTCCCTTGTTATTAAATCTAGAACAAATTGCTTACCTTTCCCAGTGAGACGGCCGTCGTGGCGACGTCCAGGACGAAGGAGTCCCCGTGCTTGCCGGGAGCACCCAGCGATATCGGGTTCGTTCCCAGAGCGGCCTGAAAAATATTCATTGAGGTACACGCGTATAAAATAATTACACGTTGCGTCTATAAAAGTCCAAACACAAATCTTATAGAAAAGTGGTCTCAGTTAAATCTCTTAAAAACTTAGTATGTGAAAGTTTGATGCCGTTTGAATTAAATATACTATTGTTGCGAGGAAATCGTTACTTCTCCCATATGCCATATATAGGAAAACATCATGACACAAAATAAACTTTTCTTTTAACATAATTGACGTCTAGTACTTCTTAATGAAAAAAAGTTTCATATGTAAATACTTTCTTCCTGATATACAGAGTGTTATATTGTAATCGTTATTCGCGTCAGATCTCGGAAACTTTTTGTTTAGACGATTAAAAACCATAACACATTAAATTTTCCATAAGATTTGTGTGTGATCTTGTAGGTAATTATTTTTGGCAAAAACGTTAAAATAAAAAAGTCGTCGCCAAACGAAAACTAAACAAAGTTTTTGCCAGCACTTCTTTCCTATGAAAAGCAAATCTGCCTGTACTCGTTACCAATTATATCAACTTTAATTATTTGCCTGCATTAAAAGAAACAATATTTTTTTCATCTGGAGATCTTTCCACTAAATCGAATTTATATTAATTTATCGCGTAAATTTTAAAAATGATGGAATAAAATAAAGGAAAAAGAGTGATGAAAGGCAAATCAGCATTATACATATTGTAATAACAACTTCTAGCTAATGCTTTGAGGTTTTCAAGAAATAATAAAATATTTTGTCAAATGAAAGACTGCAAACAAAGAAACTAATTTTTGTATTTACTAAAACAAAAGCAAATCTTATTTACTCACCTTTTTCGCTCTTATCGGACACATTAGTGGTGACGTATTCGTGACGCTGAGCCCTATCAAGCCTTGTTCTATTGCCTGCAATGGATAAATGCTGGCCAGGCCGTAATGGTTGCAACCTAAAAAGTTAAACAGATAAGTATTTCTAGTGAGGGGTCAATATTAAAAGATTGACCTTTTTTTTAAGTTCAATTAGTTTTAATATCTTATATTTTATAGTTATTTGTTCTACTATTTTTGGGATAATTGAAATCACAGCAAGGGAAACTGCTTAAATTTGTTTGAAAAGAGGTTTAGACAAGACATTAAAAAGCCGCAAACTATAAATAATTACCTTTGGCAGCCACAAAACCAATTCCGACATTCTTCGCCTTTTTTATGGCCCGATCCATGCACCTCGTACCGATGACCGCGCCAAGACCGTTCTGACCGTCCACCAGCGCCACCGCCGGCGTCTCTTTGATAACGATGGGACACGCTTTGGCGTTCGTCCTACGGTTCTGGATGTCTCGTATGTAATGTTCTGAAATTAAAAAATATACATATACGTATTGAATCAATGGAAATACCCCCGAACTTTATTATTTATTTTATTAAAATTCATTCGCATTTCTGTACCTAAAGGTAACTTAAAGGAAGCAATAATATGAAATTTCATCTTTATGTATTGAATAGAATAATAAATAATTATATAGTTTTTATTTTTCCAACAAATATAAGATAATACAGTTCGCGATATCCTGAACAAAAATTTTCAGAGGGGACTTTCTCCGCTTTTTTTAAACTTTTCACTATAAACTGTAAGCATGAAAATATTGATAAAATGAAAACTGTTTATGGTGATTAAATAATCGACCATAGCTGAATGCATCTTTTAATGAAAATACTATTAAATCAAATTAATAGAAATAAAAAATATATATATATTGCATTACAGGGAGAAACTAAATATTATACAGTCCATGGAAAGTAAGTGAGATGATCATTTTTAGCTTTCGCTTCCCGACTGGTAAATTTTACTTAGGTCTCTTGTAGTACCAACTACAGGGCAGAAAACCGTTCTGCTCGGTGGTGCTAACAACCATTTCTACGTCGTTCGTCATGGTCCTTTGTAAGATTTCAGGGTTACATTATTTTCTCAATAAACGGTTTCTTTTATCGAAAAAAATTAAAGTCTAGCAATTTATACAATTACTATTTACATTTGAACATATTTTTCTCAATAACCTGTTTAACAGAATATTTGCAGATTCTGCAACTATAAATAGTTGTAATGCACTGTTCGACAAAGGAAACGGGACTAGCGAGGAAAAGTTTTTTAATTTTTTTTTTGTGAAAAAATCAGGTTTTTGTCATTCATTAAGTTGTAACCTTTTGTTAGCCGTTTGATATAAAGTTCTCTTTTTATAATCTGTAGGGTCTGCACTATGCAGTAAATATACAGGTAAAAGGAGTAAAAAGATTAAAATTATTTAGAAACAAAAATCATGTACCTACGTATATTTCAACAACCTGTATTATAAAAGCAGATTTAAATTTAAACGTTTTTATTTAATTTTTAAAGAGTACTGAACAATGTCTCCAAACGGGTTTTTTTATTTTCTCTCTTAAGTTAGTTTAATGGGACAGCAGTTGTTTTTAGAGCTAAATTTGTAACCTTATAAATATTGATTTGAAATCTGAGACATTTTTATAACTCTATAAGAGACGGATTTTCTAAGAAAAAAACATTAAAAGTTATTCTTGGTTTTACTGGAACTGACCTTTACTTTTTTAGTTTAAATAGAATTCTTTATATTTGTCAGTTATAGACATAGCTAAAAACCGTATCTCGTCTCGTATTAAAAATATTCAATTTTAAATTTTACCTAAAAATTCGCTTGTGCCGTCTGCTCTGGCGGGCCAGTAGTTGTAGAAAGTTATAAAAGCCGACACATTTTGAAGCACTCAAGTGTTAAATTTCCGGATTTATTTGTTTGGATTTGGAAAAATGGACAAATGTACGGGGTTTGGAACGCCGCAACTCACCGAGGCGATTCATTCCGTGACTGTAGTATCCTCTGTGGTCGGCGGTGATCAAATTCTCTGCGACGATCTCGGCATTTTCGGCGGGCGTCTCGACGGCTTCCAGGCACTGCTTCATGAACCGTTTCGCCTCGACTAAAGGCGTGATCAGCACAGGAGCATTATTTTCAACTTAAAAAAACATTAATAATAAACAATTTAACATTTAACGGATGGAAATGTATTTCATACTTGAATCAGGCTAGTAAACAACGCTAACCCAAGCTGGTTCTGCACATTGTCATTTAGTAACACACATAAAATGCTGTGTTTTGAAACATTTTTATTGGGCGCCATTTTGCTCCACCATATTGGATACATACCAATATTTTACTAGATTCTACCTATTTCACAGTTATCTTAAAAGTTGCACTAAATCACCATTTTGACCCAAACGTTTTACTTGGACGCCATTTTGTTTCGCTATCTTAAACTCGAGCCACAATTTTACTGGTTTATCTCTATATCACATTTTAGGCTTGCACAAAATTTGAAATTAGTTTTGTAACTAGTTTTTCAGCCTGATTTAAATATTTTATTAGGCCGCCATCTTGTATTTTAAACAAAATGTTATCAGATCATCCCCATATGACCCTTACCGCCATTTTCGTTTACCAGTCTACATCCCTCTGATGAGAGAAGTATTTTAATTGTAAAGAAATCATTCTCTGAAATATATGCAAATTTTTGCGATTTTGGACCCTCGAAAACGATCCGTCGTAAAAAATGGCTGTCCCACAAAATGTAAAAAAAACTTGAAATTTTTGCACAAAAATTGAGATTAAAGTAAAAAGGAGTATTCAATTTTTATATTTTGATAACGTTTTTTTAACCGTTTTAGGATTATAAGAATAAGCTAAAAACGAAATATTTAGATTGTGAAAATATAAGTAGCAAAAATCATCAAAACCAGCCTTGTTGGATAAAATAATAAACTTCTATAGCGTACATACCGTAGTGATTTAATTTCAATGTAGATGGATCGTGCAATATTGATTTTTTTTTGCAATTTTTTCCAGTTACGCTACTATATTCTTACTTTTTGCAATTGCGTACACTAAATAAATAATTTTTGATAATTACGTGTAGAAAACAGCCTTTGATTTCTTGCATCGACTAAAATCTCTGATAGTGGACACTGCTGATGTTCATTTATTTTTGTACCAAAAGGCTTCCAGACATTTTGTCTTCTGGCAAGTTTTAATGCCATTTACACTAAAATCAAAAATGAGTGAATAAAGATTTTTACCTCGAAATTACATTCTAAATTTCCTTTTAGAAGTACCTTCTTGGGCTACTAAATATGAGTTATCTTAGATCGGATTTTTAGCTGAAACTTGGCCATTGAAGATTATAAGCTATGTTTGTATTCTAAACCAACTCCAAACGGTTGAAGGAAGTTTTAAGTATTCAGATGGTATTCTTAGCACACGCATTTAATAATATAATGAAAGAGTTAAGTGAAACTGAAGATAAGTGATATTTTTTATCCTATCACTTAAACCGTAAATTAAAATACCCGACTGCAACTTGTTTTTGTGTTTAAAAAAAAACTCTTTTTTTGTAGAATAGAACACAATACGTCGAGTTATCACATTCATCTTAGATAGGCTAAGCACATATCTGTGGAGTTTTAAGTTGTACTTACCATATAATTTCCATGAAAATAATCTCAAAATATATCACAAATAGAAAGACATTACAAAAACTTTGACATATACCTTCAAACATGAGTCTGTCACGTGTTTAGGTTAAATTTGGAAGTATTGGTGTTAAGTGGCCTATACACATAGGGACATGGCTAATCAAAATCGACTGTGTGTAGTAAAGATCAACGTGAACTTTTTTTTTTAAATTGACCAAGAAGACAAGTTAATACAAAGAAAAAAATAAAGAAAGTGAGAAAATGAACTCAGAATGGATCCGAATTTGCCAAGCAAATTTCCCGAGTCATTAAAGTTTTAAAATAGTCTATTCTGCTTTCTTTCGCTGTTTCACTGAGTTAGGTTACTCTTACATTGTAAAGTCTTTTTTATATAGTGTTATAGAGAACAAATAGTTAGGACATGCAAGATCAAGATTATCTAAATTATCAATAGCAAAATTTATTACGGTATGAAATACGCAAAAGCGGACAGTTTTTCTTCATAATTTTATAACTAATTTTTTTTAGTATGTGTAATATGTATATGGCTCTACTCTTTCTTGCACCTTTCTCTTTATCACAAACTTCGTTTTTTTCAGTTTCTTAAAAATTCCTGTTATTTAACATAATAACGACAGAAGTCTCCACTCTCTTTTAATGTATTCATGTTAATAAACGACTGCAGGCGCCATTCGGTTCGATTCGTCGCTTAATTCAGTTCGTCAGTTCACATGAATGAACTAATTGGTGAATCAATAAACTGACTAATATTTGTACGAACTATTCATCATTTTTTATTATTAAATTCGTTCGCATGGATTTCGTAATTTTCAATGTTTGATCCACAAAAAAACCAAAGATTTGATACGGAGGAATGATTCGCCGAAGTCAAATCCTCTTTGATCATTCGCGTAACAGACGGAATCGCTCTATTTCTTACAAGAAATGTTATAGGAGACAATATTAAAAGTTGAATAGTAAATCACGCTAGTTTTTCTTCAGGTTGATCTAAAATTAGGGCAAAAATCGGTATTTGATTTCCCCCGTATATAAGTGTATATATAGATGTTTTCTTTATCGAATTTAAATTGATATTAATAATTGCTATTGAATTATTTTTGACAAATCGAATTTTGTATCGATGGTATTAACGTATAAAAAAAAACAAATTAAATCGAACAATTTATTTTCAACGTACCTATAAAATTAACATTAGGCAGTAACAAAATTATATTTTAATTCTTAACTATTTCATTTTACAACCAACAAAATTCCAATGATTTATTTAATAAATAATTGGAAAAAATATACTTCGTATTAGTGGTGTTATTTTTTAAAAACATTTTCTTTTTGGACAATCCGTATTTTGAAGAGTAACTAAATATTTAATTATCAGTAATTGTATCTTTCTTATTGTCATTAAAATTTTAAATCTGTATTGGTATTTTTCAAAACAACTAGTTATACATAGTTGTGTTAAACACTGAAACCGTATAGAACACGTTTTAAAATAATACTCGTCTTTACTTGGTACAGCCGACATATAATACTCCGTCCGTCCAATATTAAATAAAATATCACCCCAGAAATGGCGGTGTCGATGCAATGGTAAAATTATAATGTATTTGCTGGACCATCTGTGCGAAATATAATCGATCTTTGGGTATAATCTAATTTTAAACCTAAATCAGCCGTGTACCATCTTATATAAGTCAGTATGCTCAAAAATAAAGATAACTACTGAAAATTTATACATTTGTTAATTTGCAAAAATTTATTCTTATAGAGGTTTTCTTATTCACCGTTCAGCTAATATGGATGAAGTGCATATAATATATACGATATATTGTGAACCTAATGTGTTTTTTTTTCGGTAATTATCAACATCTTTAGCATGGCACATTATGAAAATTCAAGTAAATGCATTATGTTATGTCACTTGCGGTAGGATTATTTAAAATTAATTAGCTAATCTACGTGTTCTTCGGTGGAAAGAGTCACAGTTTTAGAGACCATGGGTTCAATCTTCAGTTCTTCAGCCAGCGTGTCGTTCGTTTTATGTTGATTCGGCACATATCGTAGACCACCTTCAGCGTGTACTTTTTCCATATGGACCTTCTCTTTATCTCCGTGAACCAGGACCGGTTTTGCACTGTCAACCTATAACAAAATAACATATTAGGAATAAACTGATATTTTTTTTTTGTATAAATCTATCATGGCAAGATCAAATGGCGGCATAATTAAATATTAAAAACAATTCTGTACCAAAAACTACATATCCGGTAGACTTGAAAATTTTCACAAAAATCAAGTGTGAAACAAATATAGATTGGTAAAATTTTTGTGCGAATCCTATGTAGCAAAACAAAATGGCAGCCTAATAAAACGTTTAAATATTCGGTAAAATTCCATTTAGACTATATAAATAAAGGTGTGAAAAATAAATAGCAGTAACAATTAAATATCAATAATAAATAAATTAGTAATAAATATATTCTTACGACCATTTAGGAAATTGACAATAAAAAACACACTGTTAACTGGACTAGAACTTGCCATATATCTCACGCGTAATGAAAAAAATGTTTCAGCACGTGTGTTGAAAAACGCTTTTCACCACGATAATCTTGTGTCAATGTCACAGCTAACGTAACGGTCACATTTTTTACAACAATAGCGTTAAAACAATTTTTTCAACATTAGTATTGAAATATTCAAAATATAGAATATAATAATTTTACCAAAAATTTTAATTGTTCGTAGCAAAAATAGTGTACATTACTCGTGTCACAGTTATCGTTCTCAAACCCAAGGATTTCCGCACTCGGCTAACACCTCATGACCTCCTCGTTTGAAAACTACCGCTCTCAACACTTGTTCTTAATTTCCATTATCTCATTTTTTAAACAAAAACTATGATGCACGATCTTCAGTAAGTTCTGAGTTTTGATATACTCACTGGTTCCAGATCACGTAAGTACGTCAGAAGCTCTTGAAGTCTGTCCTCGAAGCCGGGAGCGAAAACTTTGGGGTCGAGGGCCATGAAAGCTTGCCCCAAGTTAGCGATTTCATTCGAAGCGCCCCATCGTCTCACGTGGGGACCATACGATGAACCTACGGGATCAGAAGAAAAGTACTTTTTTGTGAACAGAATAATATTGAGGTGGTCGAAGTACCATTTCGTGCGAGTTATACAGTATACTCTTTACGACTATCGTTACAATTTTGATTAATGATTAATTTTTTAATACTAAAGTCTGTATTGTGCTTTTGAGGTTCTTATAAAAACATAGTTTAAAGTAACAAGTAAGTTTGCCGTCTAATAACATTAAATCTTTCTATAAACGATTTTAATCAGTAGGTCGGAGAGCTTGCCTCAAAGTTGGATTCCCATTTATTTTCCATCTGTTGGATTGTTTATTCTGAGTACAATTTTTCTACACAATTGATATTGGTTATAAATTGACCACTACTTGACTCTTGGAAAAATAGTTTTAGAACAAATTGCTTTATGTAAAAGATGTAGTCGCAATCCAAAATTAGGGTTTTCGAAATATAACAACACTCAAATGGATTTCTCTTGCAGATTATAAATGTATTTATTAGATTAGATACCTTTTTTCTTTACCTATAAAGATATCCGTGGCATACCCAAAAAAAATTCGAGGGGGTTTTAAAATTTCGCGATGTTACATGAAAATCTGTAATTTTTATTTTACGGTCATTTATTGATATAAATTGAAGGTCTTACCGGAAAATAAAAAAAAATAGGAAACATCGAAAGATTTTCTTTCTTGCGTGGGAACTGAAATAGTTTTTATTCTTTCCGGTGGGGGGGAGGTAGGTGCACCACTGAAGACATTCAAGAAAGAGAAAAACTCTGTCATAAGATGCAATGTACTCCACTGATTTCACGTGTTATTGCCAAGTTAAATTTTTAGGATGTCTTTGAAGGGGAGGGAACTTAAAATGGCATTGCAACAAAAATAACAAATGTGTCAACATTTATTTTTTTAAATAAACAGTAAATATGGTGTGAGTTTTATTATAATAATAATGTGATATTTATTACTAAATAACATATAAAAAAGTAAAAGTGTTTAGAAATAATAAACTAACAATCAAGGAGGGGAGAATTTGATTCAGTTCCTAGCCCTTTAAATCCGTCAATAGAAAATAAAGGTATTAAACCTAGTATATAATAATCAGCAAAACGTGATTTGTCTAGTAGACAAATAGCATACCCCTATCTAAATACGTATTATTATAAGTTTTAAATTTTACCTGATAATATTCCGCAAAATATCTCTACCAGCATCCCCAACCCGTAACCTTTGTAGCCGGAATTGAGTTCAGTGCCTCCCAGGGGCATCAGCTTCGCAGATTTGTACGCAATGGTGGGGTTACTCTCGGGGATGCCTTCGTCGTTCAAGGCCCATCCTTCGGGAATCGGCTCACCTTTTCTTCTGGCAATTTCTATCTGAGAATGTTTTAATATGCATGAGTAAGATATTAAGACAAGAATTTCAGCTAAAATGATTATTTTTTAATTTATTTTATAAGATGTTAAAAATGACCATCTTGTTGGAAAAAATAATTTCTGCTTTTAAATTCCCTAACGTTTCAAGCGACATGCTATGGCAAGTATTAATAATTTTTTTAGTTCTAATGGAAGAACTACAACATTCAGAACGTGAATGTAGACTTTCCGAAGAAGTTAAAAGAAATCATTTTCAACATGAAATAAAATGTAACATGACAATTTTAGCTTTGCGGCTTTAACTCTAGAACCTTACCTTTCCTAATGCAACCGCCGTAGTCGCCATGTCCAGGACGAAACTGTCGCCCTTCTTTCCGGGGGCGCCCAGAGATAACGGATTGGTGCCAAGCGTGGCCTGAAAAGAATAACTATTGTTACTGAATTATTAAATATAATATTATTTTAGTGTCTTAAAAATTTTAAAATTCAAACAATATTTAGATTTAAGAGTCCACTCATTATTACTGAATCTGTTTAATATGTATCATGTTAATTATTAAACAGCTTTTACATAAGTTTTTATGATTAATTTTTTAATGTATGTGTTTTATATACCTTCTTATATATAGAACGGTTTTCACTGGAGTACAGGCGTAGAAAAGAGAGAAAATTAATTGATTCTGGAGTTACTAACTGCCAATCAGGACGAATCGAGTAAGTTATTTTACTAAATATTATGCTGTTTCATTATACAGCGTTTAACAAAAGTATACACTACCTAAACGGTCGAAATATACTACAAAGGCTCAAATTTATTTTTCCAAAACACTAAAAAGTTATTTAGGTATCTCATGGAAAATTAGAAAAAAAATTAAGGGGTATGTAAACGAATCCTTCCGAGATACGGGATATTAAAAAAATATATTTATTTTATTTTTTTATTTTGATACACTTCTTGAATTTTACAGGGGCTTTTAAATTTTGTACACGATAAATATATTTACTGTCATACTGACTGATGAATTTGCTTTTGCATCATATTTACATTGTGTATTTATGGATAAAGTTTTTTTGTTATTGGAGGGCAGAGGAGCGCCAAAAGATGAAAAAGCGGAGGGGGGCAATCGCCATTTTTTGTCTACGCCACTGCCGAGAAACTGTTGACAAAGAGCTTTTGATAACATCGAGTATTATTTCTCAAGTTGACTATTGGAACTGGACTACTCCGATAGTGCCAGTCATTAAAGCAGATCAATCTAGAAGGTTGTGTGGAGATTATAAGCCTACTATACATACATTTGTAAAAACCGGTAAATTATCCTTTACCTAAATGCAATAGGTGTTTTCAAAATTTAATGAGGCAATATTTTTCTCCTCAAAAAGCGATTTGAGCATAGAATTGATTCAAGAAATATCATCATTTGAACAAATGTTACTAGAACACCTCAAAATAAAAGGAGTAGATAAAAAACCATCCATTAAAATTAACAATAAAACACACCTTCACAAAAAACGTTCAAGCCATGAAACATCAAGAATCACAAAAGCCCTACTATGGAGGAAGGGAATGATTTGTGGTAAGTGAAAGTGTATATGTCAGAATATACAGAGGAAATAAAAGATGGATCCTAGTAGAGATCATTGAAATGATATGTATATTTGTGTTCCATTCCTGATAGCAGAGTATTTTGTCTAATGGCACAGCTTAACTATAACAACGTAACTTGTGCTGATGTTTTGCATAATAAAAATAACAGTTCTACTAAAAATTATGACAGTTCCAATAAATTTATTTATAAAGTAAAAATCAGATCATTTTATAGAGCAGAATATTTCTGAATTAGGATCAGATTGATTTTAGATTATTATCATATAACGAAATATATTGTGACTGTATTTGCTTGTTTTGTGTCTATATTATTGTTAGAGCTATAAGACTGGTAAAGCTTATACATTCCTGTCCAAAACAATGATCAGCACGTGAACATCTTGCAAGAAGCGGGGTTCGACTCGGCGAGCTCTAATCGCCACCAATGAAAAGCCAGCTGGAGTAGGAGAGGGACATGCACATGTATTGAACTTTGTTTTGGTTTAATTGTCTTTCTTCAATAAATATATTTTAATAACATACACGATTGCTAACTGATAATTTATAAAATTTCCTATACCCATACAATTTACGTGTACTGCGCCGCTCACTAAAATAGAGCATACGTCAGAGGGAAAAACCTCCTCCTCACCTGTTTCCCTCTAGTGGGCGTCATCAGGGGTGACGTATTGGTAACACTAAATCCTATCAGTCCTTCTTTTATTGCTTGGAGGGCGTACATGCCTGCAATACCATAGTGGTTAGAACCTGAAAAGTGATATTTTTGTAAAATCCATTTTTTTCTTACCAAAAACTTCACAAAAGGATATAGGAACACAATTTTTTTTTACGAAAAGTGGATAACAATGCACTTTTTCTTCAAAAAACGTGACCAAAAAAAAGATATCTTTAGAATGTATAGGAGAAATAGTTACGAACATGCATTTTATATCATAATAATTAAATTTAAATACCTGCCTCTAGTCACCACGAAGCCTATTCCGACATTTTTCGCTTTACTTATGGCTATTTCCATGGAGCGTTTCCCCACAACTGCCCCCAAACCGTTTTTCCCGTCCAAAAGGGCGGTCGCCACGGTCTCATTCAAAATCTCCGGGCTGACTTTTGCATCTGTGCTGCCGTGTTGAATATCACGAATATACATTTCTAAAAATACAATGAATACCTTTATGTAAAAATATGTATCGTTTGTTGTTGGTCATAAAAAAACCTTTTTAAAAAATAATTTTAATATTAATTTAAAAATTTTAAATTTGCGAATCGGTAAATTTCCTTTACTCACAAGTTCTCTAGTTTTGAATCTTTCTTTTTCTCAGGAATAACGATTTTTTATTTATTTTTGTAGACGAAAACAAATATTCACGAGGGAGTTTCCTGTTCAGAACTTTTGAGTGAGGACCTTTTTTGTCATCACTTGATACTGATTGTCCTTTTTTAGCTTTAGATTGATTTTTGTAAAAGTTGGTGTAAAATGGTAAAAAACATTGGTGGTGATCTCAAAACGGTCCTCGTCGCAGTCTATTCAAAATGATATATGCAAGAGCTGAAGAAATATTTTTTGGAAATGTCATAAGGTAAGTTTGTTGTTCATAATTGTTATTAGATTATATGGTAATATTTAGAAAATGAAGATAAACAATACCATATATTTTTTAAATCATAAAGGGTGTTCCCAAGGGTGATCCATTAAAAAGTATATATGTACGTTGCGCTATACAATTTTGAGACATTCTGTATACATAAATAATAATTTTCTATAAACTACGAAATAAACCTTGCAAGTTTTACATTTAATATTTTTGTCTATTTTAAAACTAAGAAAATTATGAGGAAAAAACATCGTTATATATATATATATATATATATATATATATATATATATATATATATATATATATATATATACAGGATGATTTAAAATTAATTTCGAAATCTTAATCATAAAATTAGGGTGCCAAAAATATTGTTAGCGAAATTAATATTTAACGGCTCAAGTACTCGGTGCAAGTTAAAAAAAATCTCCTCACCCAATCTGTTCATCCCGTGACTGTAGTGACCTCTGTAGTCGGCTTCCAGGAGATTGGCAGAGACTGTTTCCGCATTTTCGGCCGACGCTCCTACAGCCAAAAAGCAATCTTTCATAAACCGCTTCGCCTCGTTCAACGGGGTGATCAGCTTGGGACCTTCAAAATTAAATTTATATATTACAACGATGTTGTTCTTTTAATTGTCTGCATTTTTATTTTCGAAAAATAGTTAATCAACATTTTAGACAAATTTAATAATTTCTGAGAAAATGAACTTGTTCTTGCCGGTGTTCGAACTCAATACGCCTCACTAACCATAGAAGAACTTCTTAACCAACTAGAAGACCATGACTGCCACGTCCAATTTTTAGCAACGATTTAAGTTTAGTATTCATTGTTATTTAAAATGGAATAATTTTTTTCTGATGAGCAGTATAAAAGTACAACTCCACAAAAAATGTACAAGGTGGTTGGTCATATTTTAAATGATACTCTAGAGACTTTATTATATGAGTTTTCAAAAAAACTTTAGATGCGATTGTAATTTTAAATGAGACACCCTGTATATTTCGTATCCTCGATACAAGATATCTAACCTAGCATATTTATAATCAGCAAGAATAAATCTATGTGACAGGCATAAACATTATCCAGGATGTGCCATTTAAGATTGTTGTTAACGATCTGATCTTCTTTTGTTTTATTAGTAAAGTCTAACGTTTCCGATAAAACTCAAAACCGTTTATATATAAAGCTTTTTCATACCTAAAATATAATCATCAGACACCCTGTACATTGTTTAATAGGGTTTTTCGATAACAATAATATTGACCCTACCATATTCCCAACAATTTAAAAAATGACAAACTATAAAATTTGAAATGGCTTTGTTTTAATTTAATTTATGAATGTGATACATAACACTTCGTTGCTTTAATTTCAATCATGTAAACATGTTATTCTATCACGTACGTCTTCACTTCATGTGAAACGTAAGACTTTTTTTAGGAAGTTAAGGTTTTAGTTAAATCCCTTAAAAATTTAATTTTTTTTGGTGACACAAAATATAATATTTTTACTATTTCGTACTTCAAAAACTAGAAGAGTTTTAAAGGAAAATATTAATTTTAAATATTGAAAATATAATTAAAAAAGCATTATAACCAAATGAACGTAATGTTTACCTAATTCAGTCAATATAAATAACATTAATATTGAATCTCTCGTGTAAACTGCTAAGTAAAAAACCTACCAGTGGCATAACCTCGATGGTCTTCGCAAATTGATGAATTGTTTGAAATGCTCGCCAGTATCCCTTTGCGCGATAGGCATGGACGTCGTGGTTTCACTAGCTTTAAAGAACGAAGCGCCATTTTTGCTATAAGGAAAATCATAAAAATAAAAACGATTTTTTTCTCAAATTACAAATAAAACGGCATGTTTTGTGATTGCAAAAAATTAGCCAATTTTGTTATGTCAATTGTGTCGACGTTTGATTTACATAAAACCCCGCAAAGAAAAAAACAATAATTCAAATTTAGAACAAATCTCGTGGTAGTACGAACGAGTAAACCGAAGATTGCTCACACTATGGGATGTACCATTAAAGCAAGTTTCCTTGTGATGTGATTGCATACATACGTGTGAAAATATTTCTGTTAGAAAGAAAGGCCATAAGCAAATAATTTCTTTTGGTCGGCCCATTAATTTTTAATCGACTTCAAAAAACTAGGAGGTTATCAATTTGACCCTATGTATTTTTTTTATTTGACGGTTTTGAAATAATAGGGTTATTAAATTTAATTTCATAGAAAGGAAATCTGAAAGAAATTTGACAAGATCGATAGGGCTACCTTGAAATTGGAATTTTTCCCTTTTATGAGTTAATAGTAACTACGCATATAAATATAAATGGAAATAAGGGAGTTCGAAACCAAACGGAATTAATGAAACATATACTGCGAGTAAATATTATGAGATTTGATGACCTAATGATATGCTTTTAATAAGGTCAAAGCTTAATAAAATAAGTATATTAATTAAATAAAACAAGATAATTATAAGATTGCTGTTCTATATAAAATTGTAACGTAAATCGCTAATTTTTAAATTATGAACATGAAGGATGCAAATCTGTTAAGCCTGCTACTCACTTGAACTGTTGAATCAATGAATTGACAAATATTTTCGCATGCATTTGATACGTTTCAATGTCCGAAAATACACAGATTTGATTTGGGCAAATGGTTCAGCGAAGTCAAAGGGTACTTGATAATCCGTCCAAAAGACGAATGAACTAATGAGTAGCGGGTTTAATGACTTAAGTATTACTACATCCTTGAGGTGTAGGTAATTCTTTTTCCATCAAACTTGATTTACAAAATTGATACTCACTATTCGTCCATTCGTTCATTCGTTAATTTATATGAATGAACGAGATGGCGAATTAAATAACGAATATTTCATTCAGACCATTCATTAATTTAATTCGTACGTATAGATTTCATGCGTTTCAATGCTTGAAAATGCCTCGGAAAATACAAAAAACAAAAGATTACATTCGGACGAATGGTTCGTCGAGAACAAAGCCTACTTGATTATCTCTATACTATCTACCTTACTATGCGGTCAAAAGAACGAATTAATAATAGTGCGTAGCGGGCTTTAGAATTTTCAGCCTATTTGAAAATTATCATATCGGAAATTATAAGATCGTGACAGAATGAAATTTACTTTTCGAAATTTCGCCTGCGATTTTACTTAATAGGTATGTCCAGTGTTCTCTGGTCCTTGGGTTTGTATTAGAGATTATATTAGTAGATTTTGGAGTAGACTGCAATTACTAGCTTCTTTTGTTCCAAGGCGCTTTATTTTGTTTTGATGATTTGAATAATTATTTTAATAGAAAAAACTACACTACATAATATGGACTATCCTTAGAGAGATTTATTTAAATTATAATGTGATTTATAATTTTTATAAAAAAAATTGGTACTGAAAGGTATTCTAATAAATATTTTTAATATGAACAAAGATGTTAAGTTAATTTTCGGTTAAGTTTTTTGTAGCAAATATTTACCTGCAATTAACACCAACAACAATGATTGTTAGTATTCCGTCAACAAAAGCACACACGCTTCATTTCGCGGCAAGGTTAAGCCAACCAACTGAACGAGCATTGACAAGCAATTATTATTACTATTCTATTATCAAATATGTAATGTGTTACGTAAACAATATTATGTTAGATCGGGATTGGTTTTATCAGATTTGTTTTGCAATTTTTATAAATGATATAAAAATATGCTTTTGAGTTTTGTTATGGAAGAATTTCGATAAATTAAATGTAGGTATGGTTTCGTATCATCTTTTTTTTTTTCATTTAATTGAAGTCAACTGAGCCATCACCCAAAACAGAAGCATAAAGGGTGTCGCATTGTTACTTCCCTTTTGTTCTGCTGTCTTGAATTCGTACCAACATTATATAAATTCATCCCCATGACACATTTGATTTCTCAGCTATCAATGGATGTATTAGCTATTGTTTTTTTTTAAGAATATGCAATACTCAACTAGCTCCCTCCTTCGGTTTTATAAGAGTTTTTTTTTTATGGAATAGACCATAAAACGTAACAAATATAATATAAAACTTAAAGTTGTATGTCTGTCAGCCAGTGCTATGGCTAATTAGATTTTTTACTACCAGTTATTTTGCTATTGTTAGGAATCAATACGTTATTTATTACGTGTTGAATATAATAGCTAATATTCAAAATATAATGGTGTAAAAATAAAAATATATTTTGATTTAATAAACAGGTATTTCATTTTTTATGCCAGTAAAAAAAGTTGCAGGAAAACGAAAATTTACATTATCACTTACCGAAAATAATAATACTGAAAAAGAAACTTCACAAATAAAATTATGACAGAGCTGACTTACTCAAACCGTTACTGAATTATTGAAAAAATAACTCGTTTTTATCATACGAATGACCATGATTATTAATAACAATCATTATTATTATTGCTCAAGGTTAGGCGCCGCCAATTCCGCGAACGTACGTTCGAGATTAGATAATACTAGTTTGCTGGGAAACAAGCGAGCATCGGAGCCGCAGCAGCGCGCAAGGGCGCCGTCAATGATCGGCGATCGGAAAATGGGAAACCTTGGCCGAGTGGCCTCGCTTAGTTTTCCCTAACCTTAGATTTCGGCATCTGCCGCGTCGTATTCGGCCAAAACATTATTATTTATACAACCGGAAGAAACGTTTCGATTTATTTTTAATTATCGTCGCGGAATGGATATCGGATGCCGATGGACGCACCTCTAGCCTACGAGTTCGACGGACTGGGTATGGCTTATGGCTGGCTTACTCGCTACAATTTTGCTGATTTTAAATACTCTCTCTCTAATTTATGTACGAGGCTTTTCGCTAATCATCAAGTGCCAGATAATAATCAGCGGCGTGCGGCGGTCATTTAAAAAGATATTTTTTAGCTCGTTAATTATATCTGGGCATTCCACTAATCTTTTTTCAATTCGAAATATGCTTTATTGATGAAAATTAATTCTTGTCAAACGGTAGGAACAAAAAATCTGTAAATTGATTTTACCCCGAACTTCCTTTGTTAAGAATTACTCTATTTATCAGGGAAAGTGAAGCTTGGGTATTTAATAATATTATTTCTTATTCCCTTATTACATGGAAGGATTCATTGAGAGGGAAATTAAAGGTAAAACCGATTTACCAATTTTTTATTTTACTTCCGAGATAAACTGCGATTAATGTCTATAAATGGCCATAAAACGTTTTAGAAAATTACAGAAAGTGAGATTTTTGTGGGGTCACGGTCCTTTTTATCACTCCAAAAAAATGCACTGATCTAATTGGGCATTATAATTGACTTTCCTGCTTTATTTTACAGAATTTTTATCACACTTGGACCTTGGACTTGCCCTGTTTTGAGGTAATTTAGAAAATTGTGTTTAAAAATATGGATATTTTGAATAGTTTTAATCTTATAATTTAGATTATAGAATCTGTTTAAGACTATTAAAACTGTCCATGTTTTTAAAGGCATTTTCCCCAATTATTTCAAGTGCAGAATAAAAAAATTCAAATGATTCAAACTTTGTGAAATAAAACCGTAATCTAATAGTAGTATTAGACTAGACCGGTATCATTACAGTACACTTTGCGGTGGTCCTGACTCCAAAATAATGTTTAACATAATTTACAGTTACTCGTTCTTTAAATTTGAATTACTTTCTAAATCTATAAAAAACTGTTAACTAGTTTAACATTTTAACACCCTGTATCTTGAAAACAATGAGTTTCAAGAACATGTTCCTATTAACGGCAGGTTGGAGGCGCTGAAATCTCTCGATCCACATTTTTCAGTGGATTTTTACTTTAATTTTTTTGCAAGTTTATGTAAAAAGTAAATATATATTATATATCCGTGGTTTAGCAATAAGTATATATATATATCGATAAAACATCTATTTCTAGTCATGTGCAGGTATGTGTTTCTTGTTTGTTATTATAGATCCTTGTTTACGTATAAAGAAGGTGGTAGGTGTACAGGTTAAACGCTTGGACCAGGGGCGTCCCTAGATCTTTATCGTTGAGGAGGAGGGAGTACACGAAAGGAGAAAAAAAGATCCACGCATTCTCAATGTTTTAAACAAGATAGGATAGAAGCTCCTCTGTTTAACCTTTTGTATAACTAATTTCTTTTCTCGTACTAAGAAATAATGGGAATATATCCGTCCCCCAATTGTCTTGTTTAAAACACACTTTTAAATTTTAAATTGCCATAAATTATTGTTCGCATTGCAAAATAATATTTAGAGATGAACCTAAAAAATTTGAAAATTTTTTCTCAGTAAATAAAATTCAAGTTGCTTTTTGTTACTGAGCATTGTTGGATCTTATCTTTGAACTCTTTAGAAAGTAGTTAGCGATGTTTTCTCGAATCTGCCTACGTAGTATAACTGCGATATAAGATTTTTTGATATTCAATAAAATTTATTTGCCTCCGCCATATAGTCAAGAAATAGGAATTTTGTATTTTGGCAACATTCTGGGCTGTCAAATGAACTTATTGTGTGTAAAAAAGAGGAGACTGCTAAAGTTTTGATGAAAGTGCGTTTCCGCACCAATTTTATTTCTTTTCAAACACTTGTAATCGGTTGACCTTAAATTAATATTTAAAAACTTAAACTAGGTTATCTAGAAAACGGTTTATTTCTACTCGTTTCAAAAAAGAGAAAGTACCTTCTTCGTTTAGAAATTTCCAATCTTTTTACTTCCTTCTAAGAGGTATTGTAACAGCGGAAAAAAAACACTCTACGAGATTTTCTGATATCTTCATGTTTCAGGGTCCTTAGATGCCAAAAAGATATGTTTTCTCATTTTACGGTACAGTTAAAAAGGATCATGATGACATGTTACTATTTTGTTACAAAAATGATAAAAAAAAATATTACTAAAAAACTGCTTATTCAATTTACCTCAAATTTTGTACAAAAATCAGTAGTTCAACCTGTTAAAAATGAAAAATATCTTTGGAGACGCATAGTGCGTATTGTTTCGTAGTTTTAATTCAAACCCCAAGGGCAACCATATATATGCAATAACAAACGTTCATACTAAAATGCAGGTGTGCGGATCGGTCTTTAGAATATCTCTGCAATGCTAATCTTGTCCACATGAAGCAAGAAGTTTTCTAAATTCCACTTTCAATATTGCAATAATTTTTATAGTATCTCTTTACCTAAATGAGTTTCTAAAACAATTTTTTAGTCAATGCCCTTAAAAGGGCAAAGTATCAGCCATTCAAATATATGGGTGTTAGATAACTTCTAATTTTCAAATTAATAAAACCAACTTAAACTACAACTTTGCTAATTTTTTTCGGTGAACTCCAAAGCTTTAATATCTGTTTACTGGCACAAGGCAAAAAAAATACAAACTACCTAAAATTTGTTTATGTTATTTGTGGAAGCGAGAAGACATCCCCTTATGAATGCCCTCTTTATTGCATTTATCTTTAACATACATTTAGAAGATCTCGACACTGGTCGCGGTCGTCCCAGTTTTACATTTTACTCTATACGTTCATGAAGCAATGAAGCCCTTTATCTTCAACACTCCCGCTAACTTAATCAAAAACAATCGAACAAATAATCCAGTTTAAACCGGCCTCCTTTGAAACAGGATCGTCTAGCCAATCTTTTGTTAAACAGGAAAAGGGAATCATGCGTGCGTATATAAATTGTGTCCAAAGGATTTGCAATTTGATATATATTTGGGAGAGTGATAATGTAGGTGCGTGAGACATGCTACACTACAGCTGTGAGAAATTTTCTTAATGTTTATAATTTCGAAAATATTCACGTCTTTAACGTCCGTCCGCCTAACATAGTGGTAGAAAAAAGACTCTTTAATAGCAGTTATTTGATTCAAACATGAGTTGAGTGAATTACCACGTTGGGCGGTCGGTCTATGGGCCGTCGTAGGTTGTGAAATGATTACAATTATTTGTGATTCCTTATGCATGGCGTTCTAGAAGAAATTATTTAGATATATTAATGAACGGACGCTTGAAGATTACAAAGTGGTAAGACAAGTATAATGAGTATTCATTTAGTTAGTATTTACTTTCATATTATTGTGCCGTGCCATCCTCTGACTGTCCCGAGAGAATTTAAAAAGTACTCAATCCTCCGTACTTTTGGTCAAAAACCTCTTTTTGTATTACATCTCTATCTAGTCCAATTCTGTTTAAAAATAAAAACTACTTAACAGAAAACAAAAAATTAAATATAAATATATTATTGCTCATTTGCAACAATATAACATGTCTTAAAATTACATGAAAAAGTCTCTATATGGTAATATTTTTAACCAAGAATTTTTTAAATATGATCAACATATCTGAATTTAATATTCTGTGGTATAACCTTTAATTTTTATTACTGCCCTTATTCTAGTCGGAATAGTCAGATTTAGTTTTCTTGAATTTAATCCCCGGGATATTTCCCCATCCTTCATCCCTTTCTTAGTAATATATCATTTCTATGGGCAACTATTCACACAACATTTAAATAAAAATATTCACACAAAAATAAGAACGACTTCACAAAACACTAAAAAGAAAAAAAATATCTCATTTTGAAAATTTGGTTTTATAAAGTCGGTGTCGAACTAATTCTTAAATATTTAATCACAAAAGGTTGAACGCCTCCATTAAAAGAAACAACTAGCTAATGGATCCAATTGCATATGCAATTTTATCGGAATCACATTATTAACTTATATAAAAGCGCCATCTAAACGTATTTATAGAAAAAAAGCAATGTAGATTGTTAACTATTAAATTGATTAGTTAAATTGAATTTCGTGCCTTTAACTTTCCGTAAACTATATGAAATGCGATATTTCTATGATACCTCCCTTGTTCCTCTTAGCCTTCTCCTCCCACGCTACACACTCCACTCATTGACCCAGGTGTGTTAGGAATTAAAATTTTTTTGATATTTTCAGTAATCATTAAAATTGATAATAATGAAATAAATTGAAAAAATAGTTTCCCTTTATAGCATTATGTATCCGGGGGCGTGGAGAAGTTACTTTTCGGTTAATTAAATGTCATAAACCAACTTCAACGCAATATATTAAATCATATCAAATTTCTTACGGAGACATTATTTTATTGTTTTCTTCAACAAGCTTACTACGGTAGGTATATTACCACTCCCGCCTCCGGCACTATCCTCAAAATAAGGGAGAGAAGCGTCTCTCCCCAGTATTTTATTCTATTGGCAAAATCTTATGTTAGAATTATTTCCTTTAAGAATAAATTGTTAAAAAAATTAAAATTGAAGTAATTTTGTTTAAAGCCAAGGAGTCCAGTTTTAGGAAATAACATATGAATGTTACTAGCTACACAAACGTGCGGATTTTTTTTAATTTCTCAGATGGATTTTTCTCCCTTACTTCTTCCAATATTTTCTCTCCGGTACTTCTCTGCCTAAAAATATAATCCAAATTAGGCAAAACTGTCCTTAAATAATCGTTGTACAAACGTACAAAATTTGGTAAATTCACCTTTACTCACAGCTCTAAAACGCACAGATCCGCAAACATTTCGAAGAATGTTTTTTTTTTCAGTGTTACTTATAAGGGAAGTAAAAAGAATACATAGGGTCAAACTGATAGCCTCCTCATTCCTTTTTGTTATGTAATAAGTAGAGAATAAAGGTAATTACTCATGAAGAAAATTAGTTTAACAAGTAAGTTTATGTTAAGTTAAATGTCTAATATTTACCTTTGCTGCATAAAGGTTTGTATATGAAATAGATTTTTGTTTAACAAGCGTAAAACGAACCATTGCAAATGTATATTTGCGTATTTATCTTGGTTGTTAGCATAATATATCGTTTTACAGCTGAATTAATAATTGTTATTATTTTCACTTTGAAATCCTTTTAAAATCTATAAAAAGTAGTACATATAAGTTGGGACGGGAATGATAAAATTCTGAAATAAATTTGGAGTGAAAAGATTCGCATTCGTTAGCAGTTTCTAAGGATGTTAAATTTTCCACTTACATTATTTTTTGTAGAATAATAATAATTAAGCTAACTTCTTTAGGATCTAAGTAAGTCAGTTCAAAATAGTATCAGAGCCATTTTCCTAATTCCGAATTTTTATTTTTTTAATCGGTAGTAAAGTCTAATTTTGAAGTTTTCTCCAAAAACGATAAAACCCACTGCCAATTTTTTGACTCTACAAATACATTGCTATAATCGATTATATACTTTGGATTATAAGAGCTGCAAAAGACAAACTGCAAGTGGTATAATATAATAATCTTTTTTAACTGCATGTATGGTTAGCGATTGATTGAGAAAACGCCCTTTTTGTTGTACACGAAAATTGAAAATTTGTTTTACAAGAAAATATAACTATTTTATTAGCTTATCATTACGAATTAAAATGTTTTCATTTCTCTAACCATTTTATTAAGATTAATTTGTGTCTCTTCCGTCTAATTCAAATCTGAAGTGTGAAGTTCCTAGTAAGAAGAAGTTGGTTGGTTATGATTTTCATTTTAATTAATTTTGCGGATTTTTCACATAGAAGTTTTTCTGCCGTTGTTTTACAGTGCGGCATAACAAATTAAATTTCATTAATTGTCCGTTTTCCAAACTCGATTGTTTATAAGACTCTTATTCTCGTGAAAAAAAATTTCAGCATATATTGTATAAAAAAAACCGTCTTACAGTTTTTTACTGTACACCACAAACGACTATTTCAAAGTTATAGTTTTTGACAAAAATAACTTCTTTTCCTCTAATACTCGTGCGACTTTGTGAGATTCCATGTTTTTCACTAAACAAACAGTTATCAATAGACAAGTTCAAAATTATGGTTTTTCCCAAATTTGTTTATTATTATTTGGATTACCTGTCCAGTTAGGTAACCCTTTTGGTCTGTATTTCTCTCAGGTAAACAGAGCGTAAATCGTATTTTCAGAAATTCTGGAGTTATATCCGTATGATCATTGTTTCTATTTTATTTGCTTTATTGTGCTACGTTAATTACATATTATGGATTGATTTTGTATTTATCAGTTAATAGCATTAAAAATTGAAATATCCCTAAATGCTACTAACAATATTATTTACAAATTTTTATTTTATAGTTTTTAGAGTACCTAATTTTATATTACAACTAGGTTAATCACAATAGGTCTAGTTCATTAATTATTACTGACATAAAAAAGTAGTGAGTGTCCCGATCCACCCCCTTGCATACGAAGCCGATTTCACTTTCGTACATTGTTCCGAGCCTCGTCGCCGATGGCGAAAGCGAGAAAAAGGCAAACCACTCCACCGCCGAAGATACGAAGAGAGGCCATCGTGATCGTCGTCATCTAGACGGCCAAGGACTCCGCCTGGGCCGTAAACCCAACAGGTAGTACCACGGACGATGGTACGGCAAGGAAACGTTTTGCAGTGATGCAGCCGTAGCGGAGAGTGCCGAAGTGAACGTGATTTTCGTCAATTAATTATTGTTGATGTTGTTGTTGTGCGGTCGCGGTTACCGTTTTAGGACAAAGACACGAGCGGAGAAAAACAAAAGTGAAACAAGGACGGAACTTGTCTTTTTGCGCGACGGACCGCAGTCGTTCTGCGATATTGTGCCCGTCCGTTTTTGATGTTTGTCTCGTTACACTTCCGAGGTTTTGTAAAGTGAATGACATAAAGGTAATCATAGTTGTTCGTTGGCTGTTTTTGTCGCGGTTCTTTTCCCTTTCTAGGTTATTCCTTAACTGGTCTATTAGATACAACACGTATTCATAGATGTACAACATATAAATTAATTCTTGCCTAAAACCTTGATATCTCTTAAAAATAAGACTGTTAAAAAGTTACAGCCGGTACATTTCAAAAAATTGTTTAATCAATTTTGGCATCGATGTTCTACGTCTAATGTCGATAAAGGGTTAAATTATAGTTTTAGAAAAATATATAGATTGTTATTTTTTGCAAGTTATGATCCCTTTAACCTTTCAAAACTCTTTACTTCTACTTTTACTGCATTTTTTAGCACAAACTAAAAAAGGTACACAGCATTAGAGGGAATTGATTATTACTGGTTTTAAAGTCAACTGGGATTTCAAACCACAAACAGGTTATGCCGGCTTTCCACCAAATAGACAGACAATATTCAGTTAGTTTTATTTTGTTTCCAGAAATTAACACGTTCACCCAACAACTCAATATTGGATTCAGAGGAGTTTTATAACTATAACTGTGTGCTCTAGTATTTATTTCAAAATATATATTCATGTGACCTTATGACAGTTAAATAAAGCACCCCAAAAACGTGTTTCAGTTTTTGAGCATTTCAGTTAAAAAGACACAAAGTTCATCATTTTAAAAAAATTATTTAATGTATGCTGCCTCATTTACCATAGGTGTAAATTTGTATTTTGTTACTAAAATCAAGCACCTATTTTTTACATCTGAACGATTTTCTCACCATTAAAACATTTCTCAGACTTCGCAGAGGGTATTCGGAACATCAAAAGGCTACCCTGGATAGTGCTCTGTAAAGCTATCAAAATTTAAGGAATTTTCCTTAATAGTCTGCAGGCACGTAACCGGGAGAGTCTAGGGGAATCATATATTTATGAGAGGGGAAAGATGTGAAGCCATCTTTTACAAAAAAGATACTGAAATTTATTTATATATTTTAATTGAATGATTATATACTTTTAAATGAATCAATACACCTGAGATAATTTACCATATATTTAAGTATGATAGTTATTAGTAAGCACTTTAAACATGCCAACAGAAGTTGAGCTACCTGAACACGGCTTATTGAAGCTCACTTAGATCTGAGAAATGCCTCCCTTTTTTTTAACATCGTCTGAACCCAAGAATTATGATTTTGAATTATAATCTTTGGCATGTGTATTTTTTATACCGTGTTCAAACTTAATAAGGTAAAACCATTTTTAAGAACATCTCTGTAATTAAAATATTCAACAATTCTAAGGAAATCGTTTTATTTTTCTTGAAAAAAAATACCCTTGTTAAAATAATTTTGAATAAAATAACGTAAGGGGTAGTTTTAATGACGGTGGGGTTTAATTTGATACTTAGGTCCTTAATAGGCATTTTTGTATAAACTTAAATAATACGAGCATTTTACTACAAGGTAAGTTCGGGTACTTAGGTATAAAAATAGATAAGTAACGCGTTCTTATAACAGAACTTTCCTCCTAATTAAATTTTCTCTTTATGAAGAAAAGTAACACATACCTATACATAATTCTAATCAATATTAAAAGCATGCTGATTTTATTATTCCATTTATAAATTAATTCAATTTTAATATTATATTCATTGTGGCCTATCAATCGTTCTCGTTTTATTAAAGGTATTCATTAACCAGGACTTTTTGCTTTTTAGTCAATATCGAGGTATTGATGAATGTCTTCGTTTATTAATAATTAATACGAACTAAGATGATGGCCATCACTCAGTAACACAACAAGCTCCTGTTGATAGGTTGCAGTTCTTACAGGATGGCAATGTATTCATTAATTCATTTATAAACCGGTTCTTGGCTGTGATCTGAAGTCTCTGATGGTGATAAAATATTAAATAAGAAGAAACTTGTAGGTGAATCAGAAGGTTAACAAATTTCCTTTCCCTCGTTATGGAACTTTTAGAAATAGTGAAATGTTGTGACCCAATTTAATTTCGTCCATGTTTCGTCATCTTGAATTCGTACCACGACTTTACAAGTTTGTCTCTATACCACATTAAATGCTTTCACAAAATTTGAAATTATGATAGTAATTCATACCTCAGCAGTTCATTTTTGTGTAATATTTCAGGCAAATTAGGTGAAAACTTTTTTGCTATAATATCTAACGCTTCACTTGGGATCTTATTCCTTCATTTTGGATTTATATCAAAATATTACCCAGTCATCCATATTTGATGAAAATTTTAAGTCAATCATATAAGTAGTTTGTAAGGTACATCTTGCACTAATAGACAGACCAACGGAATACTGAAATGTTTTTTTTGGCATGTAAGGACGCTTGAAAGAGAAGATATGTAAAACCTGGAAGGGTGATTTTGCATTTGTACCACATGTTTTGCCAGCTTATCTTTTTACCATCTTGTATTCATACCAAAATTGTACCAGTTTTTTTTTACAGAATATTTAATTAGTCTGCAAAATTTGAGGTAAATTGGATAAATAATTTTGTAGTAATACATTTTTTACATTTTGCCATTTTGTTTCGTCATAATGGATTTTGACCAACATTTGAAGTCAATCGGTAGGTAAGTAGTTTTTTAGATATACCGCAGAACGATTGCATTGAGAAAACATGTTTTTCGGCATCTAGGAACCCTGAAACGTAAAAATCTAAAAAAATCTCAGAGGGTTATTTTTTCATGATTACAATACTTCCCTATAAGGGGGAAGTGAAAAATAAATTCCTTTGAATTGATTCAAATCTAAATAAATAATTTTATCAAATATACATGTTTCATCTGAAGGAGGAATTGTGATTGTAATACATTTAATAATAACAATTCTCGTACGACGCAAAAGAAGATTATTAATATGCATCTGTTATTTAAAACGCTTCCTAGTAATGTATATATGATCTCATTCTCAAGTTATATGCTTGAGAATATTTACCAGATATATTTAATTGGCAAAATCATATTCCAGATTTGGTTATTTTAACATTTATTTGGAATCTTATTCCTTTTATAAAAATTTGTTTGGCTCACTTTTATATTCAGTAAAAAAGCTACTTATTAAATAGATCTGTAAATATTCCCAAATAATTATACACAGAACTAAACGCTGAACCATACATTTCAAGACGCAAAAGCTATTTCGTCTTGTTTATAAACTTTAATATGATTAAGTTTTAATCTTTAAAATTATGTGTCCTTAAAATATATATTTTTAGCTTCTATTAAATCAAAGCATTTAATTGTTTGTTACATTTCAATGGAACAATTTTGCCATGATAAGGCAAAAGTTGGACAACAATAGCTCGGATTGAGTGAGTCGTTCTTAATTAAGCATTTGTACTGAAACAGTTAAAATCGAAAACAATTTGTCAATTAAATTAATTTCCTATTTTATGTCGTTTATATTGTTCATTAACACGTGATGTTGTGCAATGGTTAATGATGCTAGCCTATTATTTGAGATTGTATTGGTAACGAAGCAGTCTTAGGAAACCATGGTTTTAATCACTAAATGAGCAATACATTAATTATTATTAAAATATCGGTAAAATTCCTTTAGTCGGAACCACCCTCGTCAGAAATCTTTTCCTTTATTAGCAGTAGCGAGATTTGACCCTATTTATGTCCCTACATAGTAATCTAATTAACACATACACTGAATAGAACTTTCTTCTTTTTAATTGTGAAATATTTTTTTTAGAAATATGTAATCAGCAGCAAAAGTTATGGTACGAGTAGGGATCGAACTCGCACCTTTCGATGCTCTAACCAATTGCGCTGTCGTACCACCGACAAACAATTCGTTAAAACTTGTGTGTGTATTTAAACCCATCAGTATCATGACCATAATACTAATGATAATAATATCATAATCATAACGTATAAATTATAAATTTACTAACAAATTTACTGTCATAAGGTTAGATATTTGGCAGGATCAACAATGGTTATGATACTGGTGCATTTGAATATGTACAGGTTCTAACGAATTGCTTATCAGTGGTACAATAGCGCAATTGGTTAGAGCAATGGGCTAGATATCCAAAGATGCGAGTTTGATCTCTGCTCGTACCGTAAGTTTTGCTGTTGATTATGTATTTCTTAAGAAAACCTATACACTGTGTTTTCAAACATCTTTATTGAGCGTCATTTGATTCCATTGATTTTTAAGCAAGAGGAAGGTAAAGGTAAGTTTCTAATAGTGAAAAAATCACCCTCTTAGGGTTTTTCAGACCTTTATGAAATGCCAAAAAATCACAATTTTTGAATTTCGGTCTGTCTGTTTATCGATCTTGGGGTTCGTAGTAAGTAGAATGACCGCCTAGTGAAATGTTAAAAAAAATTATTACTAAGAAATTGTTTAATCAGTTTGAAGGGTAAAATTTTGGTATGAATCCAAGAGGGCAGCTTATTAAAATATTTAAAAATTCCGCCTGAAAAACTACAAATGTTGTGCCATAATTAATTATGGTATTGGTCATAATCGTGGCCAAATAAAATGTTTGTACCTAATCGTAAAAAAATTTCTTTTTATGTTTTACATATTTTTACGTTTTAGCACCGATGCCAAGAAATATATTTGTCAATTCGTCGATTTGTTGGTTTGTGGTATTGCTTAAAAGCTGCCCGATTGACTTCAAATTTTGGTCAAACATTAGGGGTTATATGGTAATATTTTGGTAAAGCTCTAGTATCGCGGAACAAGAAAGCGATCTACTGAAGCGTTAAGAAAATATTATTGAAAAATTGATTACCAAATTTACCTCTAATTTTGCACAAAAATCAATTGTTACATTGAACTGGTGAGATTTTAGTGTGAGTCCGAGAATGCAAAACAAAAGGACAGCCTAATAAAATAGTTAAAACATGCTTAAAAGAACGATTTATTAGGTGTTCCAAATACATTTTTAGTTATTATCGGACAAGAAATTAAAAAAAAATATAGCCTTTCGGATGGCTATGAATAATAATTTACCTCTAAGTAATTAATTTTATTATATTTGTTTCGTATACACGCAACCCATTGTAAATATTTAAAAACCATATATTATAGAAAATTTCAAGGTAAAAATTGTGAAATGTATTTAATAATTTTAACGGATCGCTGCCTGGAGATATGCTAGAATATTCATCGAAAAGGGGAGACATTTAGGTAGATACCTGTAGTAGGTACTCTCAACTTTACAGTCTTGATAGAAGACCAACATTTTCATTTTTTGTCATATTTAAACTATTCGGACATTTTTTATACAGGATGTTTTGAAATTCCGCTTTCTTATTTGGAGGAGCTAATCTACATATGGAAATATTTAAATGAATGAACACGATGCTTCGTATTTAAGATACAAGTTGATACAGTATTAATGAAGAAAAAATGATGGTTTAGTGAAATGTTAAAAAAATTATTAGTAAAAAAACTAATTTTGCAATTTTGTCAAATTTTGCACAAAGATGAAGTGTTCCTTAAGAATGAACTGATAACATTTTTAAAATAGCAAAACCAAATGGCGGCCTAATAAAATATTTAAAAATATCATCCTGAAAATTTACTTATTAGAATAATTTCAAATTTTGTGTAAGTATTAAGTATGATATAAAGATAAATGATAAAGTTGTGGTACGAATTCAAGATGGCAGAACAAAACAAAAAAATTAAGGTAAAAAATAATTAATCAATTAACTTTAAATTTTGCAGAACAATAAAGCGATTTACTGATAGATTGGTACGAATTCCACATGATGTAACAAAATGGCGGTGGACACACCATGTAAAAACTACTTATTGGATTTATTTTAAATTTTGCCCAGTAAAATATTGGTAGGAATCCAATATGATGGAACAAAATGGCGCCCAATAAAAATGTTTGAAAAGATAGTATATATAGGAGAATTAAATACTTTGAAATTTGAACTTTCTTTAAAAAAAATATTTTGTTTCAAGTATATATGTTAACAGTAATAGAATGAAGCTTCAGGGCCTGGGAATCTGCTTCAGCAAAACGTCATCGCTTCTTCAAATCGTCTGTCTGGGAATTGTTATGTCAGCGGTTTGTCCTGGGAACGTTACATTTAACTGGTGTTACTAAATAACTGTATATTGAACTAAATTGGGTCACGCCTCACCATTCCAAATAAAAGGAAAGATTAACAACAGTGGAAGTTCCAGGTAAAGGATATTTATCAATTTTTTGTAAGATTTTTTGTAAGATTTTTTGTAACATAATACCAAATATTTAGATGCCCTTAGGTACTCGTACTTTAGCATGTTACTAAAATATTTGGTAAACTTTGATGTTGCTAAAGAGACCAATTTCGAACTGTAAGGCGGCAATCTTAAAGATTCTGTCTAAATTCTGCTGTGCTTCTTTCTGTTATCGTTTATCGTCTGTGCGGAAATTTATTTAGGAGCTCAGTTATAAATAGTACTACAATCGACGACGTTTATTACATTTATATCAAACGGAACGTTTTACAGGACGCAGTGTAGTATCGCGTACGGCGGAACAGTATAACTTGACGTTTTCTAGGTTAGACGTCGCGACGCCGACGCCGTCGCTTTGCATTTCATTACGACTGACTCGGTGACGTTTCGAGGGAGTTATCGCATTTACTCAATTAACAGTGCGATTGTGTAAAAAATTTTCAAAAAATCATGTGTTGTTAAGGATTGTTTCAAACCAACCCTAGACATATTTAAATATTATATTTTACCCAAGGACAAAAAAATAATTTTGTGGTATTTTTCGTAATTGTTCTTTCACATACGTGTGTTTATGGTGTATAGAAATAAAATAATTTGCGATTTATCATTTTTAATATAGACGGTAAGTGTAACATTATTTATTTTTTGTGGCAGTGCCTCTAGGTTTGTAAGTATGGGTGTCCAATTTTTGATGACTCGAAACTGAAACTCGGCTTTACCAATATAGGAAAAACTCGAACTTATACAATTTTTTACATAAAATCCAGTGGCGTAAACAGTTTTTTTTATATAAGACCTGCTGTTTTTGATTTAATATTCAAATATATGTTGTACTTTTTTTAAATTGCGTTAGGCTTATTTTAAGTTTCTCAATATATAGTTATTGTTATTCTAAATACTAAGACAGCATTTCATGATTTTAATAAATACTTTTCATTATCCTATAGTAGGCCGTGATGACATCATTTTATACTGAGAACGTAATTTTTTATTACATTATTTCTTTTTTAGAAGCAATAATTATAGAAATGAGTAATAATATATTTTTTACAAATTTTGTCATTCACTAAAAATGATCAAAATATTTTATATTTCAGTAATTAGTATATTATTACAATTAATTCATCAAGTATGTAATAATTATATATAAAACAAAAGAATGGAAATGGGGTTCGACTTCCAGCTATTCTGTCTACGAACAATTAAGCCTATGTAAATCGTTCTAAATGGTTACCATTTTGTTTCAAACATGTTTTATAATTTGTTCTAATTTTTTTTAAACATTTGATATGATGAAGATACATTTGGTATTCTAAATGTCCACACAAAAAGATTGATCCGGGAAGTTGTGGTTAAAAACTGGTCTTATTAGTGAAGAATTGTGACTATAGGATCCGTCTTTTTGAAAACATGTACCGTCTAAACGAGGCAGTGGTATGTCATCAAGGAGATCAGGCAGCTACTTCCAAAATTTCAAAATATCTGTTGGCATTTAAGTTCCGTTATAAGTGTAAAATTTAATAGTTTTGTTTAACATGAAATAAGAAACATTGAATTCAATTTGCTTTGTTGACGCCGAGGAAACATTTGATATGGGTTTTTTTTAAACCAGAATCTGTTATTATATCGACTGAGTATACCCACATTAGAAAAATGGGCCCCGTCGGACCACATGACCTTTTATCCAAAATCTAGGTTAATGTTAGTTTTAGATTATGTGCCAAAGAAAATACGGCATCTCCAGGATCTATGCTACACAACTTTATAAATATAAGGTTTGTAACTATGTCATCTTAATATAATTTCGCTTGGTAAAACGTTAATTTCGTCAATTTCATTATCTTTATTGTAAATTTTAGACGGCAGTTTATCAAATGATCTATACTTAATTAAATTCCTTTTCATTCTATACCATGTGTATAAATAATAAAATATATGTTTGATGCAAATAAAAAAAATTTAAAGATTGTTCTATTAAAAAAAAAAACATAACTTTGAATAACATGTCAAAAATAATGAGTTTTACTGGATTCTAGATAAAAAAATGTAAAAGAGTTAGTTTTTACCATCCCAAAAAAAACCCTAAAAAAGTAATACAGTTGCAAAAACTGCATATATCTCTACATTTGCTAATAAAACAAAGACACCATAATATCAACGAAAACTAACAATGTGTACCTACAGCCGGACTATATTTAAAAAACAATTTGTTAAAACATTATTTAACTATGGAATTAAAAGAATTTGTTTCAACAAAAGAAACTTTTAAGCAATATTTTGAAATGTGCGAATTTTTCCTGGACTTTTTTCACAGCAAATCTATCATAATTTCAACGAAATTTAGAATTCTTTATGTTTGAAAATGAATTTAAAAATTGGAAATCAGTGGTTACGACATGTGATCAAATAGTATTTGCCTGCAAACTTTCCAAAATATGGAAAAAATATTGATGTGTACGAATTCAATAAAAACTTTGCTTCCATTATGGTAAATTATCATAAATTTCTTTATCTTGAGTCCACTGCCTCACTGTTCGTTTTTTGGGCGAATTGGTTTTTTTGTGTATTTTCATACACTGAAATGCATGAAATCCATGCAAACGTATTAAATAAAAGTTGATTAACTATATGAATAAAATATTCGTCCATTTCTTCTGCTTCTCATAAGTGTAAGCAATACTCAAGGTAGGGTATAAAAGTTGTTAGAAGAAAAGTATTTTCAAGCTCGGAAAAGGTAACCTAATTTCCAATTTTCACAGCAGAAGCGAAGATATTTCTGAGAAAAGCTGTACCAACTAGACTAAAGGAATATTTTTAGCTCTGTAAAATAATCAAAATTTTGTCCCAACGACTGTAGTAAGCTTTTATGCCCTATATAAAATGGTATTAAATTGTCCAAAAAGGTAACATTTGGGGCCCTGCATCTCTTTTACAGATAAGATTATTTTCTATGTCAAACTAGGGTTGTTTTTTCCTTCCCTATGCGCTTACGGGAGTATGCCATGTACCTGCCGCATACCCTGTATATTAGTAATATCGTCACGCGAAAACTCTCTACGGTGTACTCTCCAAATTTTATTTCTGGGCCACTTTATTTAAGTAGATTTAAAATAAAAGTAGCCCGCGTCGGTCGCTCGCGTAGGGGTTATCGCGCCGTTTTGGTGCTACTAGTGCTACTTGTAACTGCCACTGTCGATTTAATTTGGTGCTAATCGTCTTTTTTGCATTTATCGACCTGATAAAATATTTGTCGCATTGTTGCTGTGTCTTCGTGCAGTAATAATAAGTTAACCGTTGTGTAGTGGAATGTATTGCCAAAAAGGTGTGTTAAAGTTATACATTAGTAAAAATAATAAGTGGTAAGTTCCGATTTGTGTGTGTGTGAGTGTTTTTATAATAATTACTTTAATTGACAATAAATATGTTAAAAATTTTACCACAATTGATTCCCGCTGCATTTTTGTGGTATCTGCGTTTAATTGCAGTGGAATCAGTAAGTAAAGGTATTTTTTTGTTTTGCGTCAGAGATGTTTTTTTATTAAAGACGCGCATGTTATGTGATAAACACTCTAATTCATTATGTCCAACTATTATTTTTCAGAATTTTTGTAACGTCACATTTTATAGCGATATTAAAAATAAAAATTCAAAAAAATACAGTTAAAGTGTATGTGAAATATATAAACAAAAATAAATCGGTAAGTTGACTTTACCCGGAGTTTTCCCTCGTTTAAATCTATTATTTTGTGAAGGCAAGTGAAACATGACCCAGTTCGGCATATAGTTATTTATTAATATTCAGTACGTAATGGAAAGATTTATTAACGGGGAAATTCTGGGTAATTAAATAAAAAGGTATCAGTTTTGATAACTTTATTTTTTAAAGACAACCGACATGACAAAAACCCTGTCATAAGGTGCAATATGTTAAATAGAGGACATACACCTAAGTAAAGTCATTGCAAAGAAATACACTGCCTATTACAGCAGAGGTCTTGTCAAAGTTCTCGGTTGTTTTTGAAGTTAAAGGTATTAGACCCTGGTCTTCCGACATTTTTATAGACATTTGCGTTTTAAGATCTGACCGTCTCGTCTGTCTGTACTCGGAATAGCCCGATTTGCTTTAAGTTTTGGTCAGAAACCAAGGGTCATAAGGTAATACAATTAATAAAAGTTGTCCATATCTTATCTAAATCCAGATAGATGTTGTATAAGCTTGTAGTTATTTTAATTTTACTAAATATATCATTCAATATATTATTCTTTTAACAGAACTTTACTTGTAATTCGTAATGAAAGTTTCCCTGCGAAGAAAGAAAAATAACTGAGAAAAGAAAAATAACTGATGAGAAAAAAAGGTCCTTTACATGTCAGTAAATGTATAGCCGGAAAATATGTGATGACTAAAAAAAGGTCATCCACACTCTCATAATCCCCTTAAGCTCATCTGCAATTATCGTTGAGTCCCTTAACCGTGTGGATACCCCCCCCCCCGCCACCGCGGTTCTATGACACTTAGTTTTTAACCAAAATTTAAAGCCAATCGAGAAACTGGTTTTTTTGTTATACCTTTGGGCGGGGTAATATCTTTCACGATTGCAATGGTTGCAAAAGTAATAAAACGCGTGTTTTTTTGATAATTTTAAAGCTGCAATGTGTATTTATCCTAACTTATCAATATGATCAAGACACGTTGGACTTAAAACACTTAACTTTCATTTGAAGCTAGGCTTTTCTTCTTTTGACTATCCATCATACACTTTGGGTATAACAGTAAAGGAAAATGAAGAGAATGTGATAAAGTAGTTTACTTTTAGTATAGTCTCATAAAAAAATTATTAGCTTGTCAGTTGCCTTAGGTGTTCATTTTGCAACGCAAAATTACGTTTAAAATCCATTTTCTCATTTTATGAGCATTTATAATGTCTCGCCGATTCGATGGTTAACTGGTAATATTTAATAACGTCAAGAAATGTGTGTAACGTGAACAGGTAAAAACTTGTAATTTCCGCTTGCACATAAAATTCAGCACGACAGTTGTTCCGAGTTCGGTGTCTTCGTGATTCTTATTAAAACGGTACCTATAATATAATCGCAACTACCCATCAGTTTGCCCCAGGTGTAGATAGAACATATAGGCAGTGACGTATATAGACACAGCTTCTGGGGGCTTTTCAGACGTTGAAAGAAGCAAAAGTTCAACAACAAAAAAAAGGTCACTACTTTATTTTGGCTATATAAGTAAGACGCTCTCGGAGGTTTTAGACACCTGTTTCGAAAAAAAGGGTCCTTACTTATATTCTATCATTTTACTTTTCACTGGTCCAGTGTAAAATACAAATGATATTCTGAAATAAATGCTGTAAGTTCTTTTTATATTTATATCTATAGCCCTAAATTTCTTGTCATAACTTTCATACCTGTGTTGAAATTTTGATTTTTTACATTTTAGGTAATTTCACAAAAGCGTGCTTTTTAAATACCTTGCAATAATATTATTTATTTCTATAACTTTTAGTCCTAAATTTTTTTTAATTCCTAATTTCCATTTTTAAAAATATCTAGATACGGGTTTAATTTAAAAAAAACTTAATAATATTTCATCTATTATTACACCTTTTTAGTTTTTAGTTCGTTCTAAATTTAAATAAGTTCTTGTCATTTAGAATAAACATTATGGCATTTTCATAAGCATCTCTTATTATCTACGCGTACATAGAATTTTAACAAGTTGTATGTTTGCACCTTTTGTAAGACATAAATGCTTGTTCACCCAAACAACTATGTAAATTTGGTGGAACAATATTTTCTCCTACAGATTATATTAAATATATTAAATTATATAAATATTAAATATTTACCAAACATTCATGGCTTGTAATCTCAGACTCAGATGTGCCCAGATTCCGATGTTCAATCAAAGCTAAACATATTATGCAATTCCCAATTGCCCATATGCCAATTTCCAGAGAAACTGCACAAGTGACAAAATTAATCCGTCATATTAGCGCCGCCATTTTGAATTTTAAAATATGGACTAAAAATTATTAATTTTCACTTTTAAATTCCCCCAGATACCGATTTTCAGTCGAAGTGAAACAAAAATATATTAGAACCTCTCAACAAGAAAAACATACATATATAAAGACAAACAAACAACGATATACAAATTGCATATACTTAATTTTAGATTAAATATAACCGTTTTTTTAATTTTTAATGAAACACGAATAGTGTCTCCAAGATAAGTACGTTGGCTTACTTTAGACGGTTATTTAATACTTAAACCTGTAAACCCGTCTACTTGTCGTGCATAACAGCATGCAAAATTATATTCTTTAACGATTATCAGATATGTCTGTTCATCTATACCTGTCAAAGACATTACACAGAATGTTCGGAAATTCATTTTCCAATGTTCTAGAGCGGGTTCCTAGAGCTAAAATGAGACAAAAAGTGCTTTTAACGATAGATGTAAAAAATCATAGTGGGGGAGTTAAGGCCCTAAGGTGCCTTAATAAGCCTACATCATCATCAAAACTAACCTTTACGATTTTATAACTAAAATAATTTTAAGAACAACATATTTCCCGTAAACGTAAGGAGTGTATGCAAAGTTTGATCGGATCTGCGATTTTATTTAATAAAAATCTCTTTTACATACATTTTTTTTGGGCAAAATAATTTCCAAATACCCTGTAAGGTATTTTCTATCTGCAAATTGGATTTATTAAGTTAAATATGTTGGCAGATACATATAGAACTAGACGTATTTTTACAAATATTTGAGGATAATTTAAATAAAACCGTAATAAGGCAAACCTAAAGATCTTGTTCGTATCTGATATTCAGGTTCAATTTGATAATCAGCTTATACTCTATATCTATTTTAAAGAACACAATAATTCTCGAATCAGCTGCCATATTGACGGTTAATGAAAATACAAAAACATTAATTTTTATTGTTTACTTATATTGTTTACGTTACAAATATTCTTTGTTACCATTTCTAAAGTGTGAACAATCCTAATTAGTGAACAGATTATCGCCATCCGTTAAGTGGTGATTTTTCTTTCTCTTGTTAAAAGAAATTTAAGGTAACCAAAATGAATAAATGTTTAAATTAAATATGTTCGTTTCGAGCGTTTCAGTTTTGTTCGAACCTATATTAGATATAAGTATGCCAATGAAAGCGAAAAAGACCGATACCTTTTACGTTTCGCAATTTTTAAAAAACCACTCGATTTTGTTTTCATGAGAGAAACTTCTTGCGTTTTATTCGCTTAGCTAGGGTGAGAATCACTGCTGAAATTTGAAACGGGATAAAACGGCAAGTGATACTTCATTTTAAAGGTAAAATAATTCTCTTTATAGCGCTTTCTATTTGTAAAAGTAACTCCAGTTGTATGTTAGAATGTCAGTGGGTGAAATTTTGCAGGTATCTTTTGAAGCAGTTCTCGTTATCAGACTTGAGTGAGATTTGGTATACATACATGGTATCGAGTCGTGAATGTTTTATTCATGCTGCGTAAAAAATAATACTAAATGCAAAATAAAAAAATGTAAAAATTAGTTAAAAAAAAAACAGATTTTGTTTATTAGGATTTATTTGACAATGATTATGATACAGGTGGGTTTGAATGTGTACAAGTTCTAACGAATTGCTTATCAGTGGTACGATAGCGCAATTGGTGAGTTCGATCCCCGCTCGTACCAAACTTTTACTGTTGATTATAAATATTTCTAAAAACTATTTTTTTTCTCTATAAGGAAAAAGTTGGTAATGTTAACTCCTGGCCACTTCGAAGACCGGTCATGTCTCAGATTTGACGAACAATAATAGTAATTTTCGTTTCATAAGACATTTAATCTCACTCGTCCTTTATAAAACTTTCATTGTCTTGTCTTTTCTATCCTAGGGGTCGTGCAATACAATCATATCTTATGAAATTAATGCTTAATATTGTATTTAACGTTTTTTTAATATCTAAAGGCACGAAATTTATGGAGAGGGCGTTTATAATCAAAAACTCTGTACAAGAACACGCTAATTGTTTCGATCGTTGTATTGGTAATGTTGTACTGGGTATTCCTAAACTTCAATAGTTCATCATTAATTGCGTCAGAGATTACTTATTCATGCCACTTAGATACAAAACAAATTTTAAGAATGGTTTGTTGTCGATAGAACACAGCAAACAAACTTTAGATTTCTATAAAATCGCTGGCAACTCAACAAAGGATAATTTTAATAAGTGTATGGAAATTAATTCTAACATATACAAAATGATACGTGCCAAACCGTTTCAGTCAAATCCTTACAAAAATAGCGTGGTACAATGACGGGGCAAACTTTTAAATTTAAAAAGCTTTTTTAAAAAAATGTTTTCTTCCTAAGTTATCCAGATAGACTATGTCTCGATTGTGGGGTCAATTGAACAATTACTTTCTTCACAATGAACTTTTCTAATAATTTAGTGGGCTGCCATTTTGATATGCCATATTAGATTTTTATCAATGTGTTACCAATTCATCATCATATGACTCTGGATTTTTGTATCAAATTTAAAGTCGATTAGATAAGTAGTTTTTTAGCTACGCTCCGAGTAGCCAAATAGGCAAACATGGGGGCGGAATGAGTAATACGTTTTTTTTTATAAAATAGTTTTATAATGCATTCATTTGAATACTCATATGAGTGTCGAAATGGCTCACTTTTTCGCACTAGTGCGATACAATTTTTATAATACTCCTTTTTCAAACAGACATCTTACAGATAACGTAAAATGTACATTATTAATTGTTAAAACTGCCTATTTATTATAATCATTAATTAGACAATTACTAATATTTGACATAATATTTAAACCAGATAAATAATTACTAGACACTTTTATCGAACCATCTATAATACGTCGTTTTCTTGCCATTATTTTTGCTTTAATTTTCATTTTTTGTATGTGGGATGTATCTATATTTTCAATGCTATCCTAAATAATGGACGACAATAATTCGAGAATTCTTAAACATTAAATATTTATAATCATCTGCTTTAAAGGGAAATGCTTCAATTTCAACTCGAGTAAATATTTTAGACTTTTTAAGTCCGTAACCATTCGATTTTCGCTTTAGAAACGCCAATAAATTGCAAAACTTTTGTATATCTCTATTATCCTTCAAATATAGGCTTCTTTTCAACATTGAATATTGACTCCAAAGGGTAGATACTTTGCGGTTTTTTGATTTTCCCATGAAATAGGCAAGTAGAACTTTTTCAGAACACTAACGTTCTTCTCCTACTTCCATTTGAGGTACACTCGACGCCAATCAATACAGATTTTTTTTTACTAGTACAATACTTTCCCCTTCCGAGGGAAATAAAAATGACTGCAAAGTATAATCAAACTTGACCCAAATATGGTTTTATTTTACGACATGCGATAATTTTAGGTTCAGACTTCTTAAATTCGCATAACATTTATATTTGTCAAACAATAATAAATTAGTAGAAATTGTATTAAAAGTTAATTCATATCATCAGCCCACATCCTGGTGCCCACTCGCGCATGCAATTCGATTGTTTATTCAATTTCGTCGTCGGCAGACTCTGTGGTGATACGTGCGGTACAATAAAATTTAAGTGACAAAATTTACTGCAGTTATTCTTTTTTGGTAGTCTGGGTAAGTGTACAAGTAAGTATTCCCTATTGGAAATACCGGTGTCCGACAATTTAAGGCGGTAATTAATTTCTTGGTTAATCTTCAGACAAAGCCATGTACAACCTAACCGATTTAATATTTGAGATACAATTTGTTAATGTTTAACAAGGGCTTCTAAAAAATATACCTATTACTGTAGTCCTGTGCCTCTGATAAACTTATACAGACGGTACATGGTTAATTATGACCCAATACCTAAGAGCAATAAAAGAGCATTTTGGACTTCTTGTATTATGCATAGGTAAAATTATCATAGTAGGTACGTAAACTATATAAGTTTTAATTATCTGTAATTATTCGCCCGAATCACTTGCGTAAAAAATAACTTCCGAATAGCAAAAATGTGGTTCCTATGATGTGACGGAATTTTTATCTCGGTATTTCTTCCCAATACAAAAATAGTTAAATCGAGGTGATGAAGACGTAATACGACGCTAAATTTATGAGCTAATACGAAAAACAAAATTTACCTACAATGGATAATTTATTACAAAAACTTCAAAAAGTTGAAACTAGAATTAAATGTGGACGAACTAGTCCTTGGAAATATATTATGAGAATTGATTTTAATTATAATGGAAAGCTCTAGGAATAGTGGTGATGAACGTAAAAAGAGAATTACTATGCTGTATGTAGGATCTAAACAGAATCTTGTGTTGGTTATAATGAGGATACCTCGTCAGAATTATTTGATACTACTCTTGGGTTAACCATACCGCAAACAGGGACAAGAATTTTGAAAATTTGAGATTTAAAAAATACGTCTATTTCCACACCAACTTAATTACACAGATGATACTGATATATACCAGGTATTTGATTTATCTTTAAGGGGTGGTATTGATAATGAACTTAATGCCAATAACAAATATATCTTAGATTATACGTACTATTAAAAACTGAGGCTTTCATAGTTCTTCAACTATTTTCTTTTTTCTTGGCTTTGTGACGCCTGTAACGTCACGAGTATGAGTAAATATTTATATTTTGCTTCATGAAATAAACACGTTCAATGAAATTTTGATATTCCTACTAATCCCTGAGAAAATGGCCTCTGGAATTTTAAGTGAAAAACCCTGTAGAAAAAATTATATACAGAACGTATACAAATTATGTTATCTTTCATTGCTTTAACAAATGGAACGATTCATGAAGAGGGAAATTCCGGGTAATTGGCTTAACCCAACTTGTAAAGTACTTTTCATGAAAGGTTATCGATATTTGACATGCGTTTAATTTGTGGATTACAGAGTTCACTCTGTATATTATTGAAAACCAGTAAACTTTTTCGTTCAGTTTTCTGGATTGCGAGAAAAACTGATTCTAATTCCTCTGACCAATTTAGTAAAGCCGATCCTAAAAAAGTTATAAAAGTGACAGAAAATAAAAATAGTGGACCAGCCGAATTCGCGATAAACCGAAATCCTCTTAGGGACATTTTAAGCCAACGGTAACACGAAGTTTTGATTAAAAATGTTAAAAAGTTTCTGTTTTAGAGTAGTCTGTAGAAAATAAACGATTATAAATAATTTGTTTCCATGTCCGGTCAAAATCAGTAGAGTGCATTTTCGTCTGTGGAGCCTTCCACTAGAATTTAATTATCTTTGTGTACAGAGTATGTGTAATTTCAGTTAACAAATGGAAAACCTTTTTTATTGTAGACTAGCAAAAAAACTAATCTTCATCAAAAGACATTAATAAAAAAATATATTTGGCTGCAACAATTTTCCCATACAATACACAAGGTGCGTAAAAACTATGTACATTCAGATATATAAAATTTAACCAATTATCTTGTGATGGAAATGAAACCAAAATATATTATTATTAGTAGTTTTATTTCTTACAGTTTACTCATTACTCAACATTGAAATTACTGTGACTATCGCTATTATTATCATCAACATTAATGACTGTTCTATTTGATTAGAAATATGATTATAAGACTGTTCTACATTTTCTACGTGTTAAACACAATTTGTCCAACTACATACAGGAATTTTTAATACCTCACTTTTGATAAGATTTAATACACTGGCATTTAAAGTAGGTAAAATATTATTTGGACGTATTTCGGATTTTAGTTAGTGCCGTATTACATGCTCGATTTGATAGATGTTTTAATACCGAATGTCCTAGATTTTCTGCATAATGTTGTCCTGTTTGTTGTTTGTTGTCAATGACATCCATTAACGAATGTTTTCTATCTTTGCAATGGGAAGAAACGTCGGGAGAAATTGAGGGAGACAGACTTCGTTTTATTTACTAATTACGAACCTTTAATATTCCTATTTTTACGACCAATTACTATTCCTTTTTTGTTACTAACCCATACTAATTCTATTTAACGACCCTTTACTACAACTATCTTACGAGTCCTTATTATTTTCATTTGGATTTACTCCAAATCCTTGGGATGTAAAATGAAAACTGCTCTGGATAGTAATCAGTACGAACCCTTACTATTCCTATTTATATGAGCCCTAACTATTTCTGTTTTTACGACCCCTTACTATTTCTTACTAATAAACTTACTAATCTTACTTTTTTTATTTATTATTTTTCACGATTACAATACTTTCCTTTTACGAGGAAAATAAAAACAATTTACAAACTAACATACGAGCGAGTCTAATAAAAGCGTAGTATAAAGCATTTATTAAAGCGTTTCCCGGTCTGTAATAAAACAAAGTTTTTTAATTTAGACTCGTTCCCGTTTTTTTTAAATCCCCATTTTTGGACACTCTGTACATGTTTACGAATTCATTGATTTTTTTTTAGCTTTATGTGAAATGTTTTGTATTTGAAATACTTACTATAATGAAAAATTTTAATTAATCATAAAAATTCCATGCTCAACTTATTTGATTCTGTTGTTTAAAAGAATTAAGATCGATTAAATAAAAACGTTACAACAATATTACGAGACATTATGTATTAATGTAGTGTAATTTGTTGGTCTTCAAGGTCAGACATTAACATCAATATATTTTGCTTAATTAGAGTTTTCGTTTTTATGGGTTAATTAACTTGTTTTTAATGCGTTATTGCTTGATCGATGTATGTACATTGTACATATGTACCTGGGTCATTCCCCAAAGGAAGTTTAAAACTTACTTCATCTATAAACTTCATAATTAAAGCCTTAACACAAAAATTCCTATAAACAAAGTCGAAGAATGTTGTTGAGTTCAAAGTCTGAAGCTATCTGTAATGGAGGCTTGTTTATGTTAATCTCAGTTTTAACGTGTATTCCAGCAGGGCCGTAGCTAAAAGAGTGTATTGGGGGTTCAAACTTCTTACATTGTTCCATCGAAAATGGAAATAATTAATGTTTTCCTAAATTGTACTGCATGGAGCTTGCGAAAATTGAGTGTGAAACTTTCAAAATCCCCTTTATTTTTTTATGGAAAATACGTTCTTATTGAAATTATTTTGAACAAAAAATTGTAAAGGGTAGTTTTGGTATGCGTTCACTTTGGTACCTAAGGCATACAAATTTTTTGCATATTTCCCTAATAGGAACTTGCTTTTAATGTTGGCAACGGACAAATTGCAGAAGAAACATCTATCGGTTTATAAAATATAAACTGGACGTTTCATACAAAAAAAATTAATAGTGCAAAAATGGTTTATTATCATTAGTAAATTCCAATTGCTTTATCTGGTAATAGATTTTAAAAATTTAAATTAGGGATTCGTGAGTCCAAGACGGAGACCGCACTAGTCTAGGTTTAGACTGGATCTCGGAAAATAGTCATGGTCTCCGTCTCGATTCTGGTAGTCGCGATCTCGATGGCCTCGAAAATAAAAAATATATGATTATTATTTTCCCTTGGAGTGAAATTCGTGATAAAGCTTATTTTTGAATAATTTATGTCCTTCCATTTTTGTCAGTATCTAAACAGAGTGTAACAAATTCGTTTTTTACCATTGGGATCTCGGAAACCGTAATTAACTGCCTAGTCAGTTTCCCTTCAGAATTTTATTAAATTTTGCAAAATTGATAAAAATAACAAATTGTGAGAAAAGGTATTTATAATACTCTACTACTAAAAACCTTTCTAGTCTCATATACATTTTGCAGCCGAATTTTTTAATGTTGTTTACTTTTAAAATTCAATATGTCTACAATTTTCTAGCTTTCTAACTTTATTTTATTCGTGACTAGGCCAATAATTAGAACCTACAGCTTGAAGTGGGTTCTGAACTCAGTCACTTTATTCAACGTCTGGTTCACATTCCATCCTTAACGCCAACCTACCAAACCAGCAAGAGTGCATCTGTATTATCTACCCCTGTCCATTCCTCTAACTAACAGAATGGATTAGTTTATGACGTAGATACATTTTTATACTTGCCTATTATTTTTTGGCTATTTGAATTTGTACTGTCCCTCAAATATAGGAAAAATGGCGTGGGTTGGAAGCTCTTTAGACACATTTTATGCAGCGTGTCCTATTAACTTTGTCTGATGAGGATTTATAGTTATGTGACATTATTTAAAATCATCAAAAGCTATAAAAATAGCGCAATTTTCACTCTTTCTCTTTTTAAATAGGCTTAAGATCAAAACTGTTTAAGCTGGAAACAATACAGTTGGCACTTTCTTATCTTAGCTTTTGATAATTTATCTACTGACGTTAAAATGGGTCTAACTCGGAAATTTTTTACTTTTAGTGTACCTAAGTTCAAAATAAATCCGTTTAGGTTACAAGTAATTAGTATCTGCTATTAAACAGATTTTAAAAAATAATATTTTGATAACTTTATACAAATCCTATAAGTTGTAATTTATTAAAATTTTTTGTTTAGTTTTTAACATAAATTATGTTCTTTATGTTTTTTCTCCTTAAAAAGAAGGTTTTATTGCTAGAAACGGAATTTTACAGAACATTTAAACGTTTTATAATAATTTACCAATATATCTCTGTTTTACACTTAATTTATGTGTAAAAGATTAAGTCAATTGTGTAAATAGTTTTTTGATACTAAATTTTTTTATTTAAGGCGTCATTTTTTTCCACCATAATTGCTTTATACAAATCTTAGTTTATAGTTTATCCCTATACCACACTTTGTGTTTGTATGCATCCGATGAGTAGTTTCTTAACAAGATATTTTTACATTCTATGAGACTACCATTTTATTTCGTCATATTGGATTTTTACCAAAAAGTTACTATTTCGTCCTCTTATGACGGTTGAGTTTTGATCAACATTCAATACTTTTGGAGCTATGCAGTGTACAGACGGACACTAAACCCGAAGATCTAAGAAAAATCGCTATGATCACGGACGATTCCAAGCATTCTATATTTAACAATTTATTTATTTTGCATCCACCATTTTGTCTAGGCGCGATTAGCGTGACTTCTCGCTTTTTACAGTTGCTCGAGCAGGTCAGTAAGCAACGATCTAGACCAAGTGCCATTCGCCAAAATAATGAAAAAAATCTGTAAATTGACCTTTACCCACAACTTTCCTCGTACTGAATTGGTAGTTCAATTGTATACGATTTTCCCCATTTAACTTTTTCTCTAGGTATCTCTCATAGTCTCCCAAATCCTAATACATGCATATTGCACCCCGTTCTAGGAAACACTGTATAGTGGAGCGCATTAAAAAAGTACATCTAAATACAAATTATTGTTTTATATTGGGCATTTGTGTTTATTTCCTTTTTAGCTGTAAAATTCATATATTGTCGCTTTTTAAAGTGAGTAATTAAATCTCCGCTAGAGCTGAATTAACAAATAGCAGTAAAGGACGAGTAATTGTCAAACTAACCGTCCGCACATCCATCAGTTATGTTTTACTTATTACTTAACCGTTGTTCGTTTTTGAGTGTTTACGTTAACTTCGCACCATATGGCACCTCTGTATATGCATATGATGAAATTGATATGTATTTTACTGGCTGAAGTACCATTTTTTATTTTAATTTATTTTATTGCTATTTTTTTACCACTATATTGGATGTTTTTAGAGGAGAAAGGTAGAAATACGTGCTAGTGGTTGGGTGGTGGTTTTGATTTAGAATCCGTTTCTCGTTTAGATTTTTTGAAGTAATAAAGAAACCACAGGTATAAGAACGATATATCCAGCGAGTTTGATAATTAAGTTTAATTTTTTTTAAATACACTTTTCAAACTAAAGCATTGAGGTGTGTATTAGACATAGAACCTCATTTACTAAAAGGCATGTTTTTTGCTATACAGTTACGTAATTTCATGTAATGTTAAAAAAAGGTGGAGGCTATCAGTTTGACCCTATGTATTTTTTTTATGTTTATACGTCGATGACTACGCGATGGTTTGACTAATTTAGATGACATTTTCAGGGAATATTCAGGATATTGCCTGAGTGGTCTCATAGCAGGAATACTAAAAAAATAGATATATTGCAAGAAGTTTTTAAATACTCCACACTCGGGTCTCGATTCTACGTATTCACCATTATATCAGGAAAAAATATTATGCATTATATCAGCAAAAAATATTATGCAATTGTTAAATCTGATTTTGCACTAAAACTAGCATAGGTAAGACTAAAAAAGATGAAATAAATTTTTTTAATAAACAAATAAAACCGAATTCAAAAATGCATTTAAAAGTGAATAATAGTATTTTATTCCACATTCGACTAATAAAGACAGTAAGACCTTATACACTTAATACAAACCATCAAAACACCGAATTGACTGAATACATGATCATGTTTTTGTGATTAAATATTTAAAAATAATAAATCATCAATCAAATTAAAATTAAGACAGAATGAACTCGATCTATGCTACGAGTATACCATTTTTCTGCCTCTCAATGAATTAAACACAAAATATCATATGGAATTTTGGTGTGCTTCAAATACCACAGCTTTGGGACTATTGGGTGGAACAATAATGATAGGTCACATAATTATAAATTATTTATTGTTAACTATTCTGTACACATACAAATACCACACAACTATATACAATATTATAAATTGTATCGAAATTTAGGTCAGTTTTCTATTTGATTAACTAATGACATTAAGCATTTGAAATTTTTAAGTAATTAAACCATATATCGTCCCTTGCATCACATATGGGCGTAATTGAAGAACTTGTATGAATGATACACTCATACGTTAAGAGAGGAATGATATGTTAACAAATCTGTCTATTGTTTACTGACAATGCTGGCAAAAAAGCTCAATCTTGCGGCTTATGAATGCATCGATAGGTAAAACTAAATACCAATAATACTTCGCATAGACGGTCCACCGGATGCACGATAAATTTAGCATTTTAAAAGTGAGCGCGGAGTTGCCGAGAGCGCGAGTTAGATAAATTTGTTAAGAAATATTTGTATGGATCGTCCAATTCCAAGGTACGAGACTGTTACATAGTGGCAACACTATTGTGCCGAGCTACGCGGAACTCTCTATATGTATCCTTTCTATAGGCAATACATTGCAAAGTTGGGATCCATTTAGGGGCTGTTTTATTTAATATTGGCTGAGTTATCTATTCGTAGTATTATCTGTATTTGGTAAAACATATTTCTAAGGCGAAAAATTATTAAAATTAATATATTATCAAATTCGCTAAATTGACTATTTTAGGAATGAACAAGTGTGGGGTTTAAATTTATATTTTAATTACTCCCTCAATTTTTTAAGTCAAGACTTTTGTACAATACTTAAGAATAAATTAAGAGGGAATCTTACTGAATATACATTAATTATATCTTTTCTGTTTCTTTATATTTTGATTTCGATTTTGGATCTGTTGAAGATGTTTCTCTCTAAGTAGTTGCTGCTGATATTGTAGATTTGGTAGTATTAGTTTGTCCACTTATACGGAGCATCATTATGACATGTGTAAAAAGATTAAATTATAAGCAGCTAAATTACTACAAGACGTATCTCTAGCAATTTTAAAGTCATCCGGATTTAGGTAATAAACTTTACTTGATGCCTTTTCAGTTTTAACTAATTTTTCCTTCCTTTCTCTTTGATTTGTACTATTAGTTTCAAAGTAAATTCTGAATACTGCATACAAACTTTTTTAAACTATTTGTTACTGTTAATACCTATGATAAATATTTTTGTATGAAATATATACTTGGTACTGCCAAAGTACGAACATGAACAAAATACTGTAAGTACATCGAATAATGAAATCCTTCAATTTTAATGGATAAAGGCAAAAAACGCCAACAAGAAAAAAGGTTAGATTAAGCGATATACTCACTTGTCAATAAATAGACATAAAGCACGCAGGATTGCAAATAAATGTATTTAAAAACTTTTCATGTAACAAAGACATGACTGAAACTTGACAAATTCCACTAAACCGTTTACCAAAAAAAAGGAAATTAAAATAGAATAGATATTTTTAACATGTCAAAAATTAATAACAAATGAACACAGATTCAGATTAAAAACTCTGGTGTGACGTTATAGCGAGAGTCTGTTCCAAGAGAAGTAATTGAAACCAGATTTGACAACACTGGAGAAGGGGACTTCTTGACTAGTAATAAGTAAATACATTGGAAGTAACTGATATATTACAAGTGTAATGTCAAAAAACTACACTAACTACTTTGATATAATAAAGAAACAAGACTATTAATTGTCTTTTATAGTTTAAGCAAAAATGACAACACGAGCGAGGGGGTGGTTTGGTTCAAATAAAAGAGAAGCCAAAACTAATACATTTTATACGTACAAACAATTGGTTAGAAATAACAGGTGTGTTGTTACAAACCTTATTTTAAAGTAACATTCAAATCAAATTAAAATTATGAAAGACCCAAAGCAAGTCCTTGTGGAAAAATAGATAAATCGAAATGACTGAAAACAAAAATATGTCTTCTAATTAATGTATATATAAAATTCATTAATAAATTGTAATCAAAACTATCTAAAAATCAATATCAAACATGCACAGTAATGTGACCTTACATAAAAGAACAGCCTGGGGTTCTTAATCTTTGTAAAGGGAAATTAAAAAAAAAAAAAATTTTGAAAACAATAATAAGTTTATAAATATGTAAGATGTAATTATTGTAACTAATAAGTTTTCAAAAAGAGAAAGGAATATCTCAAAGTAGGATGTATTTATTTTTATTTAAGGTATTTTTAAGAAAGAGCTAGGTGGGATGTTTGAGTAGGAAAAGTAGTAGTGAAGATGAAGAGGGGTCTGTATAACCGATTAGAGTAAAAGTACCGTCCTTTAATATGAGAAGCAGGTACTTAAAGGGTGCATCTTAAAAATGTCCAGAATTGAAATCAACATATGCAGAAATAGGGAAGTTATAGATGCTTGAAAATTGATAAAAAATTGTTTTACGTAAAAATGTGAAGGAGTGTATTTTAACGTCCACCCTGACTAATCTTTCAGTAAATACGCGGGCTTTATATTTCAATTAGTATATTAAAATTGCTTCCAAAGTCATGCATATTGCGTCCAGTGAACAGGCGAAGGCGTGTCTAAACTGCGCAAGGCTGCTTCGTACGAGGGCAGACCTGAGCTATCAGCAGATTTTGCTTGGGTGCTTTTTTGGTCGGACGTCACAACGGTGTCGTAGGGTGGAGGGGGCCCTGGAGTGGGGCACCTAGGAACTTCTCTTTCTGGATAGTCTTCCATTTCTACTAACCTCTGAAACAAGTTTTAGTACTTCGGTACTTGAGTCAGCATTATGTTTAATAAAAAACATACTATAGTATTTACAGGCAATTGAGTTCACATAACCTACAAATATTTCAAAAAATTACAGTTCCTTACTAGTCAATCGAATTTTTATTTATATGGTAACAGTTTATATATATATATTTTTTAATATACTATATTATTGTTCTAGATGGAGAAGGTAAGTAATGACGAAAGTTTTGAAAAATTTCGAAGTTTCGATATTATTTAAGGGGTATTAAAAAGAAAAAAATCTTATTTTTAGAAGGCGCAAACCGATATCAGTCAAATTGAAAACAAAACTAGTCAGGGTAGCCTTAATTGACAAGATGTAACAGTCGCCATAATTTCTGAAAATAATACCTAAAAAAACATTTACAATTTGAAGAAACTCTTATGATATGTACATTTTAAAAGTACAAAAATACATAGGAGGCACATTTATAATCAAACTCCTTGTTTAGTGGCCCAATAATACCTAAACAACATGTTTATGTATTCTTGAATAAGAACATGAACTTTGAGTGTGCAATAACTCACAGATAATAAAATAAATATCGTGTTTAATATTTGAAATACAGTAAATAATTAGACTTAATTCACCATTTTAAATTTGTTGGTTCGTGGACAATTGATGTTATACTATCTCTTACTAGGGCTATAAATAAAAACAGCACGGGCCTAACCCAGTCATGCCAGAAGGATGATATAAAATCCCCTAAATTAGAATTTAAAAATTTCCCCTAATCACTTAGATTTATTTGGTACAAAATCATAACCGTAGATATTCTATAGTACAAATATTAATAAACTTATATAATGGAAAGGGATAAAGTTCAATTTTTTTGTAATCATATGTATATTAATGAACAGAATATAATATATATTAATATTAGCGTTACATTAAGAATCTAAACGTTCTAAAAATAAAAGAAACTTAAAAATAAGCGATAAAAAAATTTAAAATTAAAAAGGCATATAAAAAGGACATTAAAAAAGGAAACGTTACCAAAAGACCAGGCTGAATTCTGATTTTAGTACACTATTGCTATTTTTATAGATACTTTCTACAATGGTGTAAGAAATCTCGATATAACAACTAAAATTTTACACACCTTGTATTAAGCTTAAAACAATTTTGACTTTAAAAACCGGGTTTAGAATTTCATAAAATAATAAATAAGAGTTACACAGATGCCGCTTTTAAAAGTAATTTGAACTACTTTTTCCAAGTATTTTACTTCCTTTAGTTCTGGTTCCTTACTTACACTTTGTGCAGCTTCTACAGTATAAATTTGCAGGGACAATCCCGGATCCCTCCAGATCATCGACGACAAACCGGGACTCGATTTCCTGTTCGTTTTATGACAACAGTAGCAGAGAATGAATATTGCTAAAATTATCCCGCTGAGCATGGCCCTGAAAATTGAAACGAAAACAATAAATTGAAGTAACAAAGTACATGAAGCCAACTTTTATATACGAATTAAATAGTAAATAAACGTCTTTACGCACGTGTTGCTGAATATACTTTGCCTAGAACCGTAAATAATTTAAATGCTAATTTAAATTTGTAGTATTAGTATCCTCTAGTGAATAGCAGGTGTAATATAATATGTTTGGGGGGCAAAGTCGATTACAGAAATCTACTTTATTGCATAGCATTCACTACAGGAACCTGTAATTACCTACTTTGTAGATGCCTTTGTATTAGTCAGTTTTCTGTTTCATTCATTGTACGGTTTCCCTATGGCATGTTTGTTCTCCCTTAGAATGGTGATCAGTTTTGTTTTGTTTACAGTATGTAATAAAGAATCCCGTTTTACTAAGACCAACAATAACAAAATTAAATATTTAAATTAATCATTTATAATAACTTTGACAATTCGTTGCTATGACAACGAAACACACTACCTGTATATTTGACAAAAATTTGAACGCTCATTACCCTTTGACTTGTGCAATATTTACTAATACCCCATGTCTAATAAACAAATGACGAATGTTTGTAGAAGTAGATCATGCATATGACATGACATATATTCACAAGTAACAATTTGTTTATCAAGTACACCAATCGTTTGAGCCCGCCTTTGGACCTACTTTGTTATTCTGAGATGACTAGACCAAAGGCGGCAATAGAATTTGTTTTTTCTTCAAAAACTGTCTGCCGTACCACAAAATACTAAGGTATTTTTATTTGCCCTAAACGATGAAGCTAGTATTTAAAAAAAAAACAGTGATGTAACGTTTTCTTCTTAAGAAATTCAGAGATGGTTACCCATACCTACCTCCACAGTTCAAATAAAAACTGCTAAATATGATCTTTTTTGGCTGTATCAATTTTATTGTTTTGGAATCACTAAAAAATATATTTTTTTTAAACTTTGACACCCTGTATCTCGAAAACAAAGCATTTGCAGACACATATTTACAAACAAACAAACAAACAAAAGTATGCTTTATCTTTTTTTATGGACAAAGCAAAATATACCTAAAAATAAGATATATAATAATTTCACAAGTCAGATTTTTAAAATGTAAATTATCAATTTACCAAATCGTAAAACACACGTTAGAACATTGCAAACAGTAAATGAATCATGATAACCTTATAAAAGTAAACAAACACACATGTACGAGGTGAATAATTTCGATGACATTGAAATCAAAATTGCAACTATGCGATTTTGTTATTATAGTTATACAAATAATTGTGATGTTAAACAGAAGGTATATTGAACTAGTGCAGAATGTAGTATACAAAAAGAATTAAATTGTTTTTAATCCAATACCTACAAAAATAATTAAGTTTTAAGTGAATGTTCGACAGTTCTTTTCCCTATATAATGATTTACAAAATTCTATGCTATGAGTTATAACAAAAGATTTATAAACAAGCGAGTTTAGTGACAATGTTAAAAAACTTGAAAAAAAAATCATTAACGCTGTAAAGTGGTCTCTCAATGAGGTATTTTTTTTTTCGATTGTGAATAACAGCTTATTATATGCTATGCAATAAAGTAGATTTCTGTGACATAATCTTTTTTTCTTAAGATTTATAATACAAGGAATCACCTCCTTTAATATTTATTTGACGTTTAGCTTAGATTATATTTTTATTCTTCTATTTTTCAGAGATAACCTCTCAAGTAAGCTTAATTATCTATTGCAAGTTAGGATTATAAAATTATTATCGAAATGTTAAAAAATTAAGTATTTTTAAAATATACGCTGCATGGACTCTTCTAATAGTCACTCCAGGTGCTTAGATTATACTTCCATATTCATATAATCAGTATTAAAATGTTTAGGGGCGGCTAGTATCCCACCTATAACCAAAAAAGGATAAAATTGTTTACATACCCTCCCAAAATAATGTTTACCCCATGCACCGGGACGGGGGGCGACCCAGGCGGGGAGTTCATGCGGGTCTGATTTAGGTACTCTTCATTTGGGCGAGAAGAGATGCCGAATTTCTTCATGTAGATCTTGCACCTTAAAATTAATCTTTATTAGTGATTTGTTCCAGTAAGTAAAAGGCATTCGCATGAAGTTTCAGAAGTATTATCTTCTGCTAACTTTTATACACCTTGTACAAGTGCCATTAACTTAAACGAGATCATATTAGTTGGAGTTAAATATGAGATTACGTAGATATTATCTGTACAGTAGGACTCCTGATTGTCTAAATATTTGCTTTATCTAAAGTCAAATACGAACATCTGTTTTTCGCATTATCTGAACAATGGCTTTTAAAAATGTTCCATAATCTGAAAATTTGTTTTGCCCTTTCCTACTAGGCAACTCAACTTCATAAATTCTTGCTATCAAACAGTGAAAAACATGCTCTAGGACAAAAAATTTTTTATGTATAAAGTATACTTTTAGGTCAACTTTCTTTTTTCTGGTTATTCCAAAAATCAATTTAACATATAATTCTTATCACTTATCACCTCCATTTTTTTTTTAATTTTCTATTGGCTGATCATTTCGGACAATCGGGAGTCTACTATAATTATTTGATTTGAGAAATAAGGTTACCTGGTAAATAAAGCCGCCGTTTTAATTTACTGCAGGTTTGGAATTTCCTGGCGCCGGATTTTTTTTCATTTTTTCAAAAAATAAAAGTCGCTCCTTCGCCTCCTAACGACCTTTTGAAGTGTCTCTGAAAGATAACTTTGTATTATTAGTGATAACAGTCCATTTTTATTTATATCGAAATTAATTTATTAATTTTTCTATACATATTAATATGTTGTGTGTCTTGTAAAAATTTAATTAAAAATAAATCCGGGATTATCAGAAAGTTCTGAGTAACCATGGTCACGTGAATTATAATTTAATATATTTCCAGTTTGCAGACATCTCGTAACTACGCGAATTGTCAATTTTTAGCGCAAATTATTCTCCCCAAAATAAAGAAAAAATATCCTACGAAGATGTTTTGGGGCTGTTTTCATATGAGTTGTAGATTTTGATAATAGGTTTTTCAATCTAATCTCTTCCTTCATTTTTGTGTCATATGCTAAAAACTTAAACGATTTAAGAAAAACACTCGAAATAAATAAAATGCGCAGTTCTCGGCTTAACAGTTTTAAAACGTCCCCTTAAGTCCAAGCAATCAAAAAAGGTTTTTTAAACGAAATTCAAGTAAAACTGTGTAAATTCCCCATATTTTTCATGCTAAACACGCTATGGTAAAATAAGTTTTAGTAAGAAAATCGAAAGGGGATAGTTCTGATGGTTGTGGCGGTTCATTTTGATACATGGGACCGTAGCTTCCTTAATATGCACACTTGGATAAACCTCGGTAAGATCCTAATTTATTTTTGCTAGAAGAGCTTACTGTAGGTTAGAACGCTAGTTGAATTCCGGAAAAACCTTTATTCAATCTCAAACCGATTTTTATTGCAATAACATAAGTTTACAAACACGCGCATTCTATCATCATCTCAAAAAAATATGTTCCTAAGTAATATTAACTAAAGAAAAACATATAAATAAAACAAACAATTATAATATTAAGCAAATTAGGTATCAGGCTTTTGAAATCTATACAATATTCCACAAACTCATTTAGAAGATATTTTTTACAGTTGGTAAGAAATGTAAATATTTTCGTTTTAAATAATGTTCTTTTAGATATTGATTTAATATCAGCAAGTAGTAGTTTAAAAAGCCTAACAGCCATATAATTGAATTTTCTTTCTATGCCAGAAGTTTATCAATAAGAGAGGAGTCTATTTTCATAACCGCAATTAGTACAGTACGACGGAAATTCATTACTATTATTAAATATATGGAGCAAGCATTCGTATACAGGGTTGTTTAAAAGAAACGAAAAAGGTTCATATATTTTGAATAATTTTTTGCAAAATCGGTGAAACACGAGAAGTGGTTTAAATGGTTGTTTGTATTTTTTATAATATTTTCAGCCCCGGCCCTGCAACCCCTTAATTTGAAAGCGCCCCAACTTTCCCTTTTCAAATGCCATCTAGATCATATGGACGCTCTAGGAGAAGGTATTCTAAAACTAAACCCGATACTAGCAACACATTAAGGGTCTGTTCATTTCGTTACCATAAACTGGTAAAACAAAATTTCTCCGAAACACACTCTGACATGAACTATTGTTCTCGTTTTAAAAACTTATTATTAAATTTATTTTAAATCATATTAGCTCTTTTCTATAGAAGAAACAATCTGTTCAAATGTAGTGAACTACCCCATAACAATAATATATACCATTACTTGAAAAAATAACCAGTTGCCTAATCTTACTACTTACACTGAACAACTTTTAGCAAGAACAACATGCACTTGCTATCTTAAAACATGCTTAATTTATTTGTCCGGTAAATTTCAGCCTGTCATCTAAACTTGTTTCTAACATTTTACAGGAATTGTTAATATATATACTTTAATTTCTTTATTAATCAGAATATTGTTGGGGAGCTCTAAAGATGGAAAACATTGTTAGAGATAATAATATTTGTTTTTAATCATTCAAGGCCAACCTGTTTCGATAATCTGCTGTTGCTGATAGATATTATAGAAATATTTACTTGTAATAAAAGCGTGTCGAGGTTACTACCCAAAACATCCCATCAGTAAATCCGAACTACCCTCTCTGTTGTCGGTTGGTTAAGTAACTCTTAACCATTCGTGTAATATTCTATAATTAAAAAGCTTATCAAGCAAGAGATCGTGATCAACGCAATCGAAAGACTTAGACAGGTCTAGGAATAAGCTACACGCAGATGGTCTACTTTTAAGGAACCCGTAAATTTTATTGATGAACGCATATAAAGCTGTAATAGTACTTTCACCTTTGAGAAAACTATGTTATAAGTTTAAAAGCATGTCAACAAACTAAAATTTTATACACTGCAATATTTTCCAAGATCTTAGAGAAATCAGATACTAAATTAATAGATCGATATTTAGCATATTCCTCTATGGATTCAGGAACATTGTAACGTAAATGGTAAGGTGCTGATAAGAAAAAAGCTTTATGTAAATTATTTTAAAGCTTGGTACCTATGTTAATAAAGAAACATATATCAAATTTAAACTCAATCGCCACAGAAGAAATAACTATGTTTTTAAAACTAAGAGATTTGGGTATATGTTTGTATGGACTTTGTGTGTCGTTTAGGACCATTCTGTATAAATGCAATAGTTTAATTACCCCGAGAAATTATTATTCCTTAAAACGTAAGTATTTTTCACTTTCTAGTCCGGACATCAACTTAACGTCTCTGAACTGATACTAATACAAACTGGTGAACAAACTTATTTTTAAAACAAAAAAAAAATGAAAAAACAACAAAAGAAACACGTAGTTTTTGGTATTCCGGAAACGATTGTTCCTTGCGCTGCCACGCAAACTACACGACTTACTAAAACGAGAAACAAAAGTTTCCAGAAATAATCAATATCCGAGCGTCCATTGCCGTTGAACTAACTCAACCTAGCTACAAGTAAAATTACGATAATTAAACGTGACGTCATGGATGTTAAAATGCTGAATATGGGCATTTTTTAAAAATAATTTGAATAAGTTTTTGTTGATAGATTTCCCGACTGAAAAAAATCTTGTGGGTAATTTAATACGTTTACCTGTTATTGTAAACGTAACTAGAATTCGATGCAATACAATAGCTAAGACATTTACAGGGAAACACTAAAGGCTGGTGCCCATTGTGCTATGCCCCATTAGGCCACTCGTCCTTTTCTCAAACCGAGTACGCCTGACAAGTCCAGGTTCCACATAAATACTAATCAAACAAAAGCAGAATTGTTCCTAGGATAGTTTTGGTTGCGCCTTTGACGGCGCGAAATTGAGCAATTTTGTGCACTTTTCCTAAATTAAATTAAGGCGATATTCCGTTTCCAATCCTTCGGTTCCTGAAATTCCTGAAATTAACTGTCAACATTGTCACCAGAACGATCGAAGAATTTTTGTTGGTTGTCAGGTAACTGTCAATTATTTGATAGTTCAGGCAATTGTCCTAAGACCTTGTATAAACTTCATGGGCTAGCTTCGTGGTAGACACTCGACTTTGGATGTAGCTCATATGTGTGCAAGTCTCTGTTTAGACGAAAGGCTTTTTAATTTTTTTGTTTAACAAAACTTATGATTAATAAAATGCGAATAAACGTATAACGAAAGCTTTCACAGCTTTGGTTAATTAAGAAATCATGGTTCTCGAGATTAAACCGTGTCAAATTGGAATCATACGTTTCAACTTCGACTGCACGAGGCGTCTTCACAGACTGAATTTCAAAAGATTCTCTAATTTTTCGTTTATAAAATCCTGAAACCGATGCAAGAACCTTGGTTTCCTTTACATTTATGAAATGGCCAGTGTTAAGCTGGTGTTCAGCTACAGCAGATTGAACAATTTGTTTCTTTTTAATACATCGTTCATGTTTCTTAAGTCTAGTTGATATTGAGCGTCCTATTTTCCCCACTTACACTAAAATAAATAAAATTCCTTGCTCCTATGGAGAAGTGTGGGAGAAACAGGTTACTCAACATCAACTAGACTTAAGAAGCGTGAAGGATTTATTAAAAAAAAAAACAAATTAAACACTATGTACTTATTCAGTTTATTTTAAATTATGCCTGAAAACTAAGTATGGCATAAATACAAACTGCTAAAATATTGCTAAATACGAAATGGTTTGAAAAGACATGAACATGTGTTACGAAACAAAGTGCGGAAATAAATTGGGAGAGTGTTAACTATACCTGATAAATGGAAAGATTCACAACGAAGGAAGTTCCAGGCAAAGGGTTTTTTAGTTTGTGAGTGTTGTTCCTAATATATGAAATTTAATAAAAGGAAACTATTGTTCGAGTCCCAACACTTCACGGAAGTCAGCTACCCCCGAGCTATTTCTGAATAAATTTCCAAGAATATTACGTATGTACGTTTACAATAACACCTATTATAAGTCTTATTTCTTACATTTTCAGGAAGTTTTGCTAGAAACGTGTCAATCAACGTAAACAACAAGTAAAGTTTGCTCGCATTTCTGCCGGTTTTATTTTGTCACTCTTATTCTTTCACAATAACTTTATATTTAGGTCGAATTGTTATTTACGTATATATTTACTTCAGGGAATTCACGGAACTCGGGGATACTTGTTTAAATTAAGCTCTATTTATGTTTTTATATTATTCTTCACTTTATTTTTAAATTAAGTTATTGCAAGAATCCTAATAAAAAATATATTTTTCCACTTTTGTTTTGAAAACGACCAAAAACAACCAACAATTTCCTGAAAAGTCATATCACACGGCTTACATTCGTTCAGCTCTCCTGTGCAAAATACAGCCCACTTCACTTTTTTTTTGCATACAACGATTTATATAGTTGGTGGTTGATTGGTTAGCGTCTGTTTGTATTCTACTTTTCAATGTCAGTGACTTTAAATGTGCGTTGTTAAAATGCAGTCGTATAGAACAAATACTATTGGAAAACCACTTTTCACATTCATATGATATGTGACCAACGCCTACGTCTATTACCACTAAATTGTCACATTCGTCTGTCAACGTTTGTTAAAGAATATACAGTGTGATTTCTTAATATATCCCCATCCCTTTTATTCTTTGAATCCTTCAACAACAGAGTAAGTGTTCTGTGTAATAGCCCGACATTCATCAACATAAATCATGTAATGACCGTGGCTGAGTTTTACAAATCTTACTTTTCAAATAACCACATTGAAAGAATCTAAGGGGGTTAAGTCAGGTGATCTTGCAGACCACTTTATTGCTTGTATGCGGCCGATCTCTCTACCAGGATAGATCCGATCTTCGTTTAATTGTTGTACAAGATGAATTTTCTAGGGGTGAAATTTGTGTATCTTCAAAAATCTTCACACAAGGTAGTTGCCTGTTGCTTAATGTAGGGTCCATATTGATGTGGTCCAAAAAAGCGAGTTCTACTGCTTCGTTTTCCACTGTCATTCGATTTGGAGCGATTGGTTTTCGGTTTGCCACTGATCCTGCCTTCCTAAACTTTACTATCAGTTGAATTATGTAGTTTCGGTAAACATATTTATCTCGATTCATTTGATTAAATACCCGTGCTGCAATACTAGCACATCTACCGTTTTCATAATACAGTTCAATCAGCGATACTCTTTCTGCAATAGAATAAACCATTTTAGATCCAAATAAAGTTATAAATAGTCATAGAATAACCCTACGGGATACTAAATTTAAATAAATTAAATGTAAATACTATTTAGCCTTTACTTCTATGGAAGATAAACAATTGCAATATTTATAAAATTTTAACACATATATAGAATTCCACAGCGCAAAACATTATTAAGATTTGACTAAATGAAAAACTATTACTAGAAAATCAAATTGAAATTTGGAAAAACTTTTTTGAGTGATAAATGTAATGGGAAATGTAAAAAACATTTCCTTATTTTTATGTTTTATCTGTTGCAAAGAAAATTTGATGACTATTAAAATGAGGTATCACATGAAGTTAAATCCCATTTAATGACAGAGTGGGGGTTGAAGTGACAGTGTTGAAAATATACATAAAAGACTTAGACATAAATAAAAATCAAGGGGTTTTATCATTTTCTTTATCGAGCAATAACAATGAGAAATCGTTTTTTTTTCTTTTCACTGTTCTTTTTTTATTTTCTCAAAAACGGCTGCATAAAATTTGAAAAACTAAAATGCATTGAAAAGAGAATTTAATTACCTTTAAAATAAGGTATCATTTGAGATTTTGGGGTTGGAGCTCATCACCGTAAGGGAATTGAAGTGACAATTAATTTAATAAGTTTTTTGTATTATTTCAAAGTTTGATCCCCTTTCACTGGATGTCCAATCTACGATCTTATCTATTTCGGATATCTCTTAGTATAATTTTAATACGCTCCAAAAACATGTTTACATATATGCATAAAACCAGAACGGGTAAATAGTACTCGGCTTATTATTTCCCGGACGTAATATCGTTTATTCCAAAGGACTAAGCATATTATTGTCGTAATAATTATTAGTCTCAGACCATGCTTAAAAGGTAATTAAGCTGGGAAACTACATCCATGGCTGTTTATGGAGGGAACTTTGTTAATTATTAGATAGTGGGATTAGCGATCGGAAATTACAAGTAGGGCAATAGCAGCGTAATCGCTGCAAGAGAGACTCAGTTTAGAACAAAACAATGTCTGACATGACTATACAAAATAAAAATTCCTTTACCCGGAACTTCTTTCGTTATGGATCCTTCCTTTTATTAGAAATGTAACTCAATTTAGTTTTGCACTAGCCATTTACTATACTGTCTTCAAATATTTTTAATGGGCGCCATTTCGTTGCAATCGTATCAATATTTTATCAGTTTTTACCTATACCACATTTAATTTTGCATGATTTAAAATAAACTGAATTTTTAAGACCGCTATTTTTTTTGCGCCGTCATCTTGTTCGGCCATATTGAATTTTTTACAAAATATTATTACATCATCCTCACTTTTACGGAAAATTTGAGGTAAATTGACTAAATAGTTTTTTAGAAATAATTTTTTCTAACATTTGACTAGGCCATTTTGTTTCACCATATTCGTTTTTTACCAAAATGTTACCAGATCTTCCCCACATGATTTTTAATTTTTGACTAGAATTAGGGGATAGTTAGTTTTTTAGCTATGACAGACAGACAGGTTGACAGAACGTATTTCCCAATATCTAGTAACCTCGACACGTAAAAATTTGAAAAAATCTAGGAGGGTGATTTTGTCACCTTTTACGAGGGAAGTAAAAATTTCAATTTAGTGATCTATTTTTTACATAAGTAATTTGATCTCGTAGAGTCGAAGATAACTCGTATAATCAAAGGCGAAACGTCGGCAAAGAAACTGCTAAATATTCCAGTCAATTAGGAATAAAAGAATTAGCTAAATTTCCTTAGACCTACGGTGTCGAGACTCTTTCCAAAGAAAACCCCGACGATCTCCTTCACAAGCCGCATCTGGTGAAGGAATGAAGTGAGATAGGTGAAACCGGTCTTTTAGGTCTAGTTGCTAGATCTGTTTCCACAACTACAATAATTTTTAGTTAGTTTTTGTTGGCTTACCCGTACTCGTATACCTAGTTAAAAAATATTTACCCACCCTTCATTAGGGACCCGAAAACCTAGACACGAGCTGAAATAATCTAGGTAATTTTTTCACTATTTCACTAAAGTATATTCAAAACCAATATTACGCAAATTATTCCCCCCGCGCAATTTTTGTGATTGTGAACTGCATAACTGACAACATACGAATAAAGACCATTTTAGAATTACGTAATCGGCAGGTCTTCTGGGGCACACTAACCCATTTTATGTCACTTCTGACATATCATATGATCAACATTGTCAAAACTTTCAAGCTTTTGATCATATTGGCACTTAATATCCCCACTATTCACGGGTCAAAATGTAAACACTTCCAGACGTTCGAGAGGAGGAATAGCGATATACATTCTAAAAAATAAAAATGCAATATATACCCATTAGATCCTCATAATGTAGTAGCATTAGTAGTGACATCAATATGTATGCCCCTCAAAAAATGTGTCAAAATAATGAAATTAAATGGTCAATACGTTGAAGTTATAATAATGGTTTTGAATATACTAGAGTTTTTATACAAAATGCTATGACAACGATCTGTTTCCTACTGGTAAAACGTCTCCCTTTGACAAAATCAGTATTATGTGATTACATCGACAACATTTTGTCGAGTTAGGTATTTTATAATCGTTTCTATAGCAATTTAAAAAGTGTCGAATAAATATGTTGGTGTCTATTGTTTGTTTTTCTCGTGAAATAGTCATGTGGAGTATAATTCGTGAGAAAATTGTTTGTTTCTTTTGCTTTTATTCAACGTTGTTGCTACCTGGCAATTTTGTTAGTTACATTTTCACATTTTTTTTGGTTTAAAATAGTAGTTTTTACACAGATTTTTTAAGACTGTTATTTCTTATTTGCACCAGTTAATCCCTGATCACATTCAATTGTTCTGCAAAATATTAAGTCAAAGGAATAAAAAGATTTATTACATCGATTTTTTTAGACCCTTTATTTAGCCGCTATTTTGATTTGCCAGTTTATCTCTATTTAAGTTTTTTTTAATAATTTATTAGGCCGATATTTTGTTTTTGCATTTGTACCAAATAATTATGGGTTAATTCCTATGTAACATTTGATTTTGGTGTAAAATGTCTAATGAATTGGATAATTTGTTTTTTAGTAATAATTTTCTTTAACATTTCATTAGTTCGCCCTTTTGTGCTGTCATTTCGCCATATTGGATTTTACCGAAATGTTAACAGGTCATTTCCATATGACTTTCAATTTTTGAAGTAGTTTTTTTTAGGTGTAGGAACGGGAGGGTAATTTTTTCACGATTGCAATACCTTCTCTATTACCATGGAAGTAAAAATTGATAGATTTTATACTTCACTACATTTAAAATCTGTTTACCAATATACATTCATATTTAATACGACGATGTAATATTACATATTCGATATATTTTTTTTGGGCGATATCCCTTAAACGGTGTAAAAAATTCTAGTAAAGCTTCACCCCTACTGAAACCCACCACTTTAAGTCGAATTTTTTTGTTAACTGAATATTCCCGTATAATACGATCGACTTCACTTGAAAAGGGTAAAATTGGATTTCTCGCAAATTGATTTATACACAGATACATTTTTTCGAACAGATTTAGTAATATCTGCGTTGCGAATTTAGCTAATGAGAGATATTTCAATAAAACTGGATATTGTTGAGTTCGAACTTTGAAAAAAATTGTTTTTCTTGCAACATAAAAAATATATAGATGTATAGTTGAAGAAAATGTATATTGTAATATGACTGTTTTTAATTTTTTTTATTTATTTGCAGGGCTACAAAAGCATGAAGCAGGGCGAGGTGCGTCGCGCTCTGATGGTCGCCACCCTGCTTTGCCTGTTCCTCTTCATCTACCTCTACTGGCAACAGTCTGCCTCCACAAGGCCACTCGAAGCCCTCGTCCTTACTTACAAGCACGTCTACAATTCGCATAGGTAAGAATGAAAACATTTGGGGTGCAAGTATGAACGGTTTTGAACAAAAATTCCATTTTCTTTGATATTAGTTAAATCGATTCCCAGGGTTTCGACATTAATTAATTAACACTTTATATACAAATAGTGAAAAACGTTATTCTCCTTTCCTTCGCAGTCGAGTCATAAAGTTAACGAACGAGTCAACATTCGTCTGTGGCAAGAAGAAATAATAATCAGATTTTCAATGAAATACAGGCAAATCCTCCTTCAGAAAGTAATTGGTTTTCACATTAATTTCCTTATTGGCGGCGGCGGCGGCTTGTCTCAATATTGAATTCTACGATAGGACTTTGGATTATACTTGAAGCGACTCTTTCGAATCCGCTGTACTTTAAAATGTTGACATTTTAAAAGTCATGTAAATTAAAACAGCGAGAAGGTTAAGGGTATAAGAATTTTTATATAAACATAAAACTGACATTCAATATAATAGGTGAAACTTAAAACTTTACTATGTGAAGTCGGCTCAAAACTTACTCTTAGTTACTTAATCACAAAAAAAGTTCCATTTGTATGAGTTTAATTGTAAAAAACCGGATTTAACAATAGCCACTGGAGTCCATTGTATATGTAATATCACAGATAGGTAATATTCCGTATAAACAATACATTCAATATTAAATAAAACGGCCCTTAAAAACATTCCAATTTTACATTATGTTCCTTATATTAGGGATTTATCAAGAGCTAATTTTGTTGCGTGAGATACTTCGATTAAATGGCTAAATGAGCTATTATAAGTGGTGAATTTATATAACTGATGAACCGAAGTATAATCAGTTTAAGTAACGTACATATGTTTATCTACGTAAATGAGTTAAGAAACTCTTAAACCTCGCATTAAAAATGCTTTTTATTACCACACGTATTTTCACTAATTCATTCATTTTTTGTTTGAAATTTGTAATATAGAAACAGCTTTTATAAGTTATTTTATTAAAAACTATTAAACATGAAAAAATATTTATTATAAATACTAATAGTACAATATTTCAAATAAACTAATGACGATGCAGTCACGTTTGCTAAATTTATAGTCAATAGATTGTTTTCATTATTTAAACTGATAGCTTTGTATCATTGTTTTTTCGGGTCTCGTCCAAAGTTTCTCTTGTTTCACCCAGAATTTTGGATGCTATTTTTCTTTTATTTTCTGCATAATTTTCAATGTAGCTTTCTGCAACTGTGTTGGATCATCAGCCCCCATGACGCTTTACTGTTACAATGTCAGCTTCTGAATCTGCCAATAGGAACGTAGATGATCTTCGGAAGCAATGTCCCATATTTTCTTCTGGATGTTCAAGTTTGACACAAAAAGCAATTTGTTTTGGCAAGGATCCAAAAGAATTAATGCCAACCGGTTGCTTCATACATAAACTATTAAAAATTAGATGAAAAAATCTACCATGCTCGATTATACATGGGCGAACATTAATAAATGTATTTTAGATCCTTGTCTATCTCTTGAAAAAAAATGAAAACATAGATCTTCACCCTTGACATTTTCCGACAACAAATTTGTTAACTCCTCTCGCCTGCAAGCTCCTGTAAGCCCAATAACCAATGCTGCATTCATAAATAAATATTTTTTGTCATTCGCTTCTAGAAGAAATGTTGTAATATTGGTTCTAGTTAATACCCTTTTTTGATTGATATCCCTCAGATTGAGAAGGCCGACTAAATTTCTAAATTTGCCGATATGAATATTGAGTTTAGTAGATATCATTGTTCTTATCATAGAATAAAACGCCCAGAGAGATGCCTATAGTTAGTAGATAATTCCCCGAAGTATACAATGAGTATCTTTTCATTCCCACAGTTCTGTACATCTTCTGTCTGCTCCATTTCTGAAACCTATTGAAAATATATTCGTATTTTGACCTGGAGCAATCCGTCAATTGCTCTAGATGCTTCCTGCTCAATATTCGAAGGAATGCTTCTTTCTGAATTATTTGTTATGACTAAAGAAATTAAAACTGTCAATAAGATGTTACTTACATTGACATTGCCCCGTGTAACGCAGAGTGGCAGAATTAAAGTACAAACAGGTAACACATGTATTTAATAAAAATATGTGTGTATTGTAACAGTCGTGTGTTGGTGTAGTTACAAAACACACGCGCGTCATAATGATGCTGTTAACTCACTTGTATCGTAAATATCTATAACTTCCTTCGTAAAAAGGAAGTTTTGTAATCGTGATAATATCATCTTTCGAGATTTTTTCTAAATCTGTCTGTTTGTCGGTCTATCTGTTCGTGGTAGAGCTAAAAAATACTTAACCAGTTAACTTTAAATTTTGATTAAAAATCAGGGGTCATATGGCCACACCCTGGTAACATTTTGGTAAAAATCGAATATGGCAAAACAAAATGTTAAAAAAATTATTACTAAAAACGACTTATCCAATTTATCTTAAATTTTATATAAAAATCAAGTATTATCTAAGAATCAACTGGGAAAATTTTGCTACAAATCCAAAATGGTGGCTGAATAAAATATTTAACAAATCAATACAAAGTGTAAAGTTATTTCAGCACACATAACCCATAATAAAATTGAAGAAGTAAAAAAATATGTTTTCTCTATATTTCGACCTCAACAACGACAATTCCGGAAGCGTATTTATGCTACAAAGTATCATTCCGGATTCTAAAACTAGCTTCCGTAATTGTGAGGTAGAACGGACGTCGTCTGTTTAAGTTAATAACGCTACGTAAGCTCTTACCCAACTAAGTTTATGAACTGTTCAGGAATTCCGTATATGATGGAGAAGCAGGAGGGCAAAATACTTTTGCTGACAGCCAAATCTATTTGCAGCGCGGCGGCAACATGCGCTAAACATGACCGAACTGAATAATGGATAGCAAAGTGAATTTAGACGCTCGAACTATATCTAAGATACATTAATTCACATCTTGGCTTTACAACAAATTTTTACTAGCTTTTTTTATATATTACTCTTGATTTTTGTATAAAGGTACATTCTCCAAAATCAAAATTGATGAGAACTGCTGGCAAAACTGGAAAAAAATCCTGTTTAAAAAGAAAAAAAAAATAAATATATATATACAGGGTGGTGCAACCAAGATGGGGTGGACGATTGTGGGCAAACGGAGAGGAATTTGAAAAAACATTTTTGGGATATGATTGATAGTCAAGAACGCTGTGTTTTAAAATTATACCCATTATACAGGGTGGTCTGAAAAGTTCGTGGTGAACCAAACTTGTGTTTTTTTAAATGGGACACCCGGTATATTATTATTTTAGTTGATTCTCCTATTCGTTACGATCATTTTGATATGAGGTTTGTTGGGTCTAAAATTTATACCAAGGGAATGGGACGAGGTTAAAGTGGAAAAAAGGGTTATACTCCGGCCATTTTTTGAAAACAATTGAAGCAGGTATGGAAAAACCAAATATTCTATAAAATGTATTGTATCTAGGATTACAATAATCGCTTGTAAGTCGTTCAAAATTATTCACTGTTATACAGGGTGGTCAAGTTTTGCAAATTTACCTTGGATTGATTTTTTTTAAATGGAACACCCCATATATTTTACTGTCATATTAAAGATAACATCGCCAGCTTTCAGAAAATACCCTATTTGATCTCTTTCTAACCAACAGTTTTTTAGTAAATTAACCGTGAAACCAAAATTTACTCATTCTTACAGAAACGGTATTATTTACGTTGCTTAAATTGACTACCTATAATATAAGGAGGCCATGATATAATCATAAATGAAAAGAAAGATTGACATTCTTGTCAAAACCGCAAAGTGTCAGAGAATTGGCATCAATTAGCATTGTTTTTTGACGATAAGCCGAGAAATTGTTAGAAAATTGTTTGAAGAGTTGATAAACATGACTTTTATGTTGGGCAAAAAAACCCTTTACTAGCAAGCAGGGTTTATGCGGTACGATATCCCGATGCCGAAAAAAAACCAAGACCTGAAACTTTTGCAAGTTTATTAGAGAGGTTTCAAGAAATAGGCACTGTTGCTTTTAACAAACGTAAAGTAATTAATAAATCAGTTACGAATGAAGATAATGCTTTGACAGTGTTATTAACAGTGCAAGAAAATCCACACACAAGTACCAGGGAAAATGAGAGAGCTACTGATATTGAACGCACTAGTATTAAACGGATTCTGAAACAACATAAATATCATGCCTACCACATTGAATTACACCAAGAACTGTATGATCGCGATTACGTCCAACGACAAGAGTTTTCAATTTGGTTTTTAAATACAATTTGGGATAATCCAGGTTTTGTAGATAGGGTGCTGTTTTCAGATGAAGCAACTTTTAAAAGCAACGGCATGGTTAACAAACATAATATGCACTATTATTCAACCGAAAATCCACATTGGATTCGTCAGGTGGACCATCAAAATAAATGGTCAATTAATGTTTGGGGAGGTATAATTGGCTCTCATGTTATAGGACCATATCTCTTTGAAGAGCATTTAACGGGAGAAGTCTATTTAAATTTTTTGAGAAATGAGTTGCCCGTATTGATCGAAGACTTACCTTTAATGTTAAGAAATTCCTTATGGTTCCAACATGATGGAGCACCCCCGCATTACTATAGGCATGTAAGACATTTTCTCAATAATTGGAAAGGAGAGCATTGGATTGGGCGAGGTGGACCAGTTAAGTGGCCTGCGAGGTCACCCGATTTAACGCCACTAGATTTCTTTTTGTGGGGACATGTTAAAGAAGAAGTTTATAAAGAGGTTCCAACCACAGTGGAAGATATGAAGTTGAGAATAATAAGCAGTTTTCGCAACATTTCAGACCTGACTTTGAGAAAAGTGAAACTTTCATTTATGGATAGACTCGAAATGTGCCTTCAGCAAAACGGTGGTTTAGTTGAAGTCAACGTTTTACTCAGTGTGTTCAGCTTTCTCAAGACTTTATTGAGGTTGGTTTGATCTCCTGGATAAGCAATTTACATGTTGTCACATGTTACACAACATGTAAATTGCCTATCCGAGAGATTAAGCAAACCTCTATAAAGTCTTAAGAAAGTTCAACACATTGAGCGAAAGGTTGACTTGATGAAAAAAAATTGTGTTTTACCATTAATCTAAACCCAAGAAAATAAGGTTTCTAGATACCAAATTTGTTGAAAAGGACTGTAGCAATTCGAATGAAATTTGGAAGAGGAAAGTAATTTTAATTAACACATATTTCACTAATAAAAATGCGTTGACAGCTTCATCAAGAGCGTGCGTATGAGCTGTTGCTCCAACAATTAAAAAATAGGGTATTACTGACTGTTTTCTTTTATTAGCATAGTTATGTAGGCTGTTTAGTGCTTGTTAAAAGTTACCTCTTGATATTTTGTCGAATTTGATCTCTTTTATGACAAAAATTCATGTAATGTATTGAATTTTTTTTTTCTTAAATTAAATTTTAAAGGTCCTTAGTTTATTATTTATCTAAATGACAACACACGAACCAGCTTCATTACAAGCTGTCAATCGTCGGCGCGAGTCTTGCACTTTTTTGTCACGAGCTCTTGGGCTAATGGAGGTATACTTTTGTTGATAACCAAATACATTTGCATGTTCCAAACATGATGGCACTGAATAATGAATGGTTACGCGAATTTAGATGCCCGAATCCTATATCTAAGACAAATTAATTCAAATCTATTAGAAATGACGTCTGTTGCGGATAGATTTGGCAAGTCAAGTCAAATCTACATACGCACGAATATCAGTTTAATGGCCGACTGGCAATAATTTATGTGTAGCGCTAAGATTTTTTAGTTCACTATACATACGGAGTATCTATGACTATATAAGAAAAATCCATTTCGAAGGAGGTTCTGTTAAAAGAGCGAGAAAGAACCCAGAAATTACTTTATAATAAAAGTCTCGTTTTATTAAGAAAAGTTGAATAAATTTCATATTATACAATAATGTCATTAAAATATATGTAAATATATACTGTGTTGCTGTGTTTTTACTTTTTATGAACTTGAGCTACTTTTTTGTGAAACGAAAGACGTCGCAAACACAATAGTCATAGCCCTCTTAATTTTCGAGCTAAAGGGCGATATTGAAACTATTGCATTTTCAGGTGTCCCCTTGAATCTCAGATGTTTGACAAAAGAAAAACGAATCGAATTTTTTAGGTAGAATCCAGTAGCGTAGTTATTTTTTTCGAAATACTGGTTTTAAAATATTGACTAATGTTTGTTTTTTTTTAAATGGGACACCCTGTATATTTGCCAAGAATTTAATTGGCTTTTTACAAACTTCTCATAAATATATAACAGTATTGGTTTGTTTTAATAAACATTCAAAATTTTACAGTAGGCTATGGAAAACAATGCTGCTTTTTACTGTTTACTTGGAAGCAAGTGACAGTTCCCAAATTTTGTTCTATGTCGCGTCATTGCTTGTCTTATTTGTATACATTTTGTGTTTTGTTTTTTAAATTTTGCTTCTTTTTTTTGTATTTATTTATTATGTAGAAGTATATTTGTAATTATGGGAGAAAACCAAACTTTTGAAAATTTTGAGATATCCGAGATGTTAGCTTGTTTAATATTATGTAATAAAAATGTTAGAACGACGTCTGGGCTCTATTGCAACAGGTAAATAGTTAAATAGAAAATCGAGAGGTTGAGAAAATCACGGTTTTGGCTAATGCAGAAGTTTAAATTACAAATTCCTGCAGAGCCAGTGAAAAGATCGTAGGGATTCCAAAAACTAAAGTCTCAAATATTCTAAAAAAACCCAAATACCAACGGCTCTTTTTATCGAAAAAGGTGTGATAAGGTTATAGATTTTTGAAATGAAGGTTATATGGCCAAACGAAGCAAAAAACATGTTTTTTTTTCCTTCCAAGATCTGCAAAAATGGAAAGTGATTTTTTTTACTAATACAATTGTTTATTGCATTGTTTGTCAGTTAACGTCATAGCTAAACAATACGCTTTCCCAGTTGACTTCAAATTATGGTCAAAATTTAGGAAGATATGAGTAATATGTTAAAAATTCTCTGACAAAGGAAGTAAAACAGTTGGATAAATAAAGGCAAGTTGTTTGCTCTGTATATAAAATTATAATTTAATTATTTTAATCTATCTTAAGACAAATTTAGACTCGGAAAAAAGCCATTCATTTTAAAAGAGGAGAAGTTTATATTCTGACAGATTGTTTTTCAATATTTTCTTTCGTTTCATTTACCTAAAATAACAATATTCAAATTACGACAGAAAGATTTATTTTATTTTTGAAAGGATAGGAAAGACAATTTAAATTTAGTATAATGCTTTGTGTTAGCTGAATTTTCGAATCCTTACGATTTTAGTAAACCTGTTGTTCCACTAACTTATACCTGCACGTGTCATTAATCTTTCAGCTACGCGGTATTTTAAAATCCCACCAGGTACCGAGAGATTTCACTTAATCTACCGGTTTAAAAAATAATTAAAGTTTTACCATCAGATACCGGCTCTGTAATAATGAGATACATTCAACGGCTCCTCCCTGTTATTAAGGAAAATATGAGATAAACCAGTTTAGTTATAATCAAATAATCCTCCCTTACTTTCTGTCCACGTTCTAAACTAGTAAAATTTTGTGCCAGTTCAGTGTGGCAAACGAAAATAGTAGCCTAATTTTAAAAAAATCAGTGTGAATCTTTAAGAGTATAATCATCTTTTTAAAATAATGTTTTGAATGAAATGAAAAACAACAACCCCTCCTCCTTGAACAGTTAAAATTTTTGTTTTTCTTAATGGAGAGCTACGTCGTGGAACCTTTTTTCGATGTTCATTTGATTTCGAGGCAACCCTTTACTTCTCTCATAAAACGGAATTTTTGTAATTATATTTTAATTTTAGTTCAATAGTTTATAAGTAAAAGCTTGTTTTTAAAAATATTTTTTACGTTTATTTTATTTTGTACTTTTTAGCATTATTTTTTATGAACCCTGTATTTCAGATCATTCAGATATTCACGATCATCCCCATATGGCCCTTAATTTTTGACCGAAATTTGAAGTCAATTGTATTAGTAGTTTTTAACTATGTGGCGAACAGACAGACAGAAGGAATTGAGAAAACATGCTTTTCGGCATCTGGAGACCCTGAAACGTAAAGATCTGAATAAATTTCGGGGGGTAATTTTTTCACGATTATAATACTTTCCTTTTATGAGGGAAGTAAAAACATTGTCCCAGATTTAGAAGCCAAAAAACTATTTAACTCATTGACTTCAAATTTTGTTCAAAAATTAATTCACTATAAACAAGTTTTTTGTTTTTACGTTCCTAAACGACAAATTTAGTAACCAAAAAAAAAAAATATTAACTAAATATAATAATTGTTCAAAATTTCTACTTAATTTATTTTACAAAGAACACAACAATACATGACTATTGTTTTGTCTACGCTATAGCTTCATCATTCATGATCAATGAAATATTTTCTAAAAAAAAATATTTTAAAACTAATTTTGATTAAAAATATGTGTTCAAAGTCTCAATTTTAGAATCAAAATCTAAACTCTTCTAGTTTTTATCTTTTGCACTAAATGTATGCAATGTAAATGTGTACATGTAATACTTTTTATTGGAAATAATATATTCCGTTCCCTTCCCATATATACAACACGGAAAGTTTATATAGTGTCATTGTCGTCAGGGAAATGTTGAGTAATTACTCGCCTACCAAAACAGGATTACTAATATGGCGTAAAAGCATTCAAACTAAATAGATAGGAAATTGTAGGTGAGTATGCTAAAAATAGCTGCAGCTAGACAAAAGTTTCTATTGATTGCATGGGATATGTGGGTAAACATAATATATTTATGGTATTTTTTTTTATCGTAAAACCAGTGTTTAAAGTAACAAACTATTCATATTATACAGTGTTAGCCATTTGCCTATACAGGGTGACAATTTAAAAACTTGAAATGGCCATATCTTAGGAAGGAAAAACTTAATCAAAAAACGCTCAAAACACTTCCTATAAAATGAAGAGTGAACAAATAAAAGCGTATTATTCGACCCTTATCTGTAACCCCTTGGGCAGGGTGAGATACACCCCTAAAATCTTAAATAGAAAGGGGGTCGAGTGATACATCATCTTAAAGCTCTTGAAAAATGCTTTTCAATGATACCATAGAAAGCAACTTTTCAGGAAATTCTTCCGTATTTATTAAAGGAAACAATAAATAAAGATACATTTTTATTTTTATTTAAGTAAATGTTCAAAATGATTGGTACCGATATCCTGGCATGTCTTTTAAGAATTCTAAACATTTTAAGCCTGGTATTTTATTTGTTTATGAATATTCGCATTTTATTATCACAATATTTACTTTAAAAGTAACTTGTACTATTAGTATTGATTGTTGTTTTTAACAGTTGACTTTTGGTTCAGTTAAAAGCAACACTTATCTTAAATAATGGGGTACAACACAGCTGAACGTGTAGAAATGATTTTCATTTATGGTTCTCAGCATCAATGTTTCTTAAGGACAGCCCAAAGATTTAATGAAAGGCCTCCAGGTCAAAATGTAAGTCCACAGTATGTTCGCCAACTAGTAGTCAAATTTGAAGAAACTGGCTCTGTCGCGAATAAAAAGAGAAATCAACCGAGACTAGATTCGAAGCAGCGCAAATTGAAGTTCTGGGGCAGTTTGTAATTAATTCAACTTTATCAACTCGTCAAGCAGCTGTAGCAACTGACTTATCTCGTGAAACAATAAGAAAGGTACTTAAATTTCATAAGATTCATCCCTATAAACTGCGCATACTGCAAGAACTTGGTGACGACGACCCGGATAGAAGAATCCAATCTTGAGAAATAATGACAGATAGAATCACGGCAGAACATCGACTAGTTAAAAATATTTGTTTCAGTGATGAATGTACCTTTTATTTGAATGGACATGTTAATAAGCAAAACTGTCGTTACTGGAATGACGAGAACGTAATTATCGGCCCAATATCTATAGAAGGGAATTTAAATGGCGACATGTATGCTGAAATGCTATAGAGGTCTATTGAACCACTAATAGTGCGGGAATTAGAAAATCAGAGGGACATACAAGTTAATTCAGCATTAGAAGAACGCTTACTACATTTTCAACAGAATGAGGCACCTCCTCATTATGTAGTTCCCGTCAGGCAATGCTTGGATGATAATTATCCCAACCAGTGGATTGGAAGAAGAGGTCCTGTTGAATGGCCACCTAGATCCCCAGACCTAACACCTCTTGACTTCTTTTTGTGGGGTCACCTTAAATCTGTGGTGTTTAAAACGCAACCTGAGTCAATAGAGCAACTCAAGGACAGGATAGTTCAGGAATGCCGTGCTATATCCAGAGAAATATTTGCAAATGTACGCGAAGAATTTGAACAAAGGCTTTATTATTGTCTTTAAAACAACGGGAACCATTTTGAATATTTAATTAAATAATGATAAAAAATTTCACAATTATGTTTTAATTTATTGTTTCCTTTAATAAACACAGAAGAATTTCACGAAAAACATCTTTCTAAGGTACCATTGGAAAGCATTCTTCAAGAGCTTTAAGATGATGTATCACTCGACCCCCCTTTCTATTTAAGATTTTAGGGGTGTATCTCACCCTGCTCAAGGGGTTACAGATAAGGGCCGAATAATACGCTTTTATTTGTACCCTCTTCATTTTGTAAAAAGAGTTTTGAGCGTTTTTTGATTAAGTTTTTCCTTCCTAAGATATGGCCATTTCAAGTTTTTAAATTGTCACCCTGTATATATTAACACGCGATAGTATGGACAATTTTGAATAAAAAAGTTTTATACGCTGTTTTGTATTTGAATTATGTGAACTTTAATACTTTTATTTATTTCCTATTTTAAAACCGTTAATTAAATAATTTTTCTCCAAAATGACATTAATAGTGCTTTTTAACAACTACTGACAAGCCTATAAGGTGTACTTTCGTTCCGGTAATAATATAAATCAAAATAAACTCTGACAATACGTAAACACAAAATTATTCGATTATTAGATAGAAATTTAATATAAATTAATTAAATAAAAATGTCATTCAAAGAAAAAAAATATTTTAAAATAATTCGTTTAAAAACATGAGTTAGAATATCTTAACACAGCTTAAAAAAAATGGTAAAGCTTCTTTACCCGAAACTTCCGTCGTTATGAATATTTTGACCCAATTTTGTACCGCACACAGTCATGTAATAATACTTCAGTAACTTTTACTGGGCGCCATTTTGTTCCACAATGCTCGAAAAACTCTTTATACACATATCAGTGAACAACTGAAGTTATTGTTGAAAGTTAAAAAAAAATACCACTGATTAAGATATACCTAAAGTATTAACTGATAAATTTTAATAAAATACAGCTCTAAAAATAATATTCAAGTCGTAATTAAGAGGCTTGTTATAAAATTCTGCATCTCCTTATCAACTGAATCGTTCACTAATAAAACCTCTCTATCTAGAAACTTAATTATGAGTCTGTCGTATTTCTAAGAGGCGCTACTATAAAAGGAGGTGACGGCTAGGATTAATTTTGTCAAAGGAAACGAGATGTCTTAGTAGTATTAATAACCTTTTGGTATTATTAATAGTATATACCCGTGTAGGTTTATAAAATAATGATGTTTTTAATTTTCCACCAAGGATTTAAAGTTAGAAATAAAAATCGCATGAACTTAAGCCTTTTTTACTTATATGACATACCTAACGTAAGGTTGGTGTTTTAATACATTGTTTATTATCCTTAAGTATTGTCGTCCACTGCCTCCACTATAGACATCACCACAGGAACAAGAAACTGTATGTACTCCTTCCGTTTGGAAATTGTCCACTGAACAATTTTTTTTGTGTGTTGAAAATTGTATATGTATTGGCCCAGCGAAGTAACGGTCTCCTGTCGCGGAGTAGGCTCGTTTTCTAATTGATCGCCTAATATCTTCAGTGCAATCCAATATCAATTCCCTCTTAATTTGGGTCAGTTTATTTTTTTTCCGATTCTAAAGATATTTAGTCACAAATCAATATTTTTATAATTCTTCCAGGATAACTATACAAACAATCACAGAGCCAAGAAAACTTCATGCTTTTAAAATCGTACATTTATTATGCTGGAAAACCTCAATGACGTAGCGATTTAATGAAAGTTAGATGAAAGACTTTTGTCGCAAATAGGCGTCCTAGAATTGGAGCTTATGTACAATAATCACGAAATTATCTTTTGGGCTCTTCCACCACATTCAAAAATAAAAACAAGTTTAAATTTCGAAATATCTCACCTTTTATTATTGAAGTTGACGATTGAATTCTAGGTCTGCAATAAAAGTATAGGTGGAACGAGACTACATAAAACCTAAATTTTTAGACGTTTCGGGCGAATGTCTACACTCGTCTTCAGCAACTAGAAATATTCAAAAAAGGAAAAGCACCATTCTGTCAGAAATTTGCAATTTTTTAGTAAAATATCTTGCGTTCAGGCCCAGAAAATATTAACTTAATTAATAAAAGCCGAGATTATTCTAGCCTAATTGCTCAAAAAACATTTTTTGTTTTCCAATCTAAAACGAGGAACATATTTTTTATACTATAGGCCGATTTGTCCTTATCTTGGAATACATTTATTTTCTTGTTTACTCCGGAAAAAATCTTTGATGAATTATTCATAAAACCTATTTAAAGAAATTTGTCGAGGGAAATAACATGTTTTTCATTTATAATTCAAGCTTTTTTATCGTAAAAACTGCCGGCCAACGACCTGTTTATGTTTATGTCTTCCTTTAAAGGGTTAAAAACAGCCCCTGGAGTAGTTCGTACTGACTTTTAAAATTAATAATGTCTGGAGATCAATCCACTGAGGGATCGATAATAGAAAAATAACGAGATTAAATTGATTTTTTTTTAATGGTATGATGTGAATAATTAACACATTAACATTTTGGATACTGCTCCTCTATAAACATTTTGTTTTATGGAGAAAGTTATTACTAAATAAGTATACATATGCATATAAACTGTGTTATCTGAATTAGACTTAATTTCTGTTTAAAATTTGAAGTTAACTAGATAAAGAATTTTCAATACTAATATTTTAAACTTTTTATTAGACGGTAAGTGGATTCGTATCAAAATTTTACCGGCCAATGTTCATTATTACACTTGGTTTTTTTATTGCTTTTAAATATATAACAATTAAACTGGAGAAAAACTTTCATCATCCGAGAATTGAACAACATGTTTTACCATTTTCGTCAGTTAAAGGGTCTGTCGGTTTGTCTGTGAGAGGCATAGCTAGAAACCACATACAATGAACGTTTGAAGGTGATAGACAATGTAGAATGTTCACTAAATTTGTTCTATTAAATTTGCATTGGCTCTATTATTTCGGTTTCACAACGTTTCTAATGGTAACTGTCTTCAATCGTTTTCAAATGTAAACTAAATGCTAACTCTAAAGCCTCAGGCTTATATACCAATCGTGTGCGGTGATGCGTGATATTTCCGCCCTGTGTCTACCTGAACTGTGGAGTTTTTGGAAATCATTTTGATCTAGAAGCGGTTTCCATAAGCTTGGAATATCGACACTAGTCTTACTAAACATGTCTTGATTCCTTTTTTCCGAGTTTAGCTATGGTCGATTTTGACGTCTCCCTCGTTTGAATATGATTAAAATGCTCCTTGACTCTTGTACTAAGAGGGCGTTTTGTCTTTCAAACGTACGAGTCACCACATTCACAATGGATTTGGTAAATGCATTCTTTTTTCTTATTGATGTCTTTTGGCTTAGTTTTTGTCAGAAGTCTTCTTAACGCATTTCTCGATTTAAAAGCGCTTTTAATGTTGAAATTCCTGGCTGTACTAAGAATCTTTTCAGATGTTGTGTAGTGTTGTTTTTTAAAGATTGGATGCATTTTAATAATCGTTTATTTATGTATACAGGTGGCTGATAAGTCTGGAAACGGTCGCAAGGTATCGAGGAAAGTTTAATAGAAAAAATTTAGGGTTTTTAAGTGTTTACTAGGAAGTAATAATATTGATAATACATGGTTGATCATAATGTCATTCTACACCAAAATTACATTTTTTACAATGGAAAACCCTGCACATTATTGGATATTTCATTTCTCCACTTAACTTTAAGCAAAATTTGTGTTCGCTATTGGCCTTCTGACAAAAAAAATTTGCCGAACAAGGTTTTGTAAGATACTCAGAAAAACATTTTCAAGAATATTATTAATTACATTCACTATCGTTGCTTGCAAATGAAATTTGTTTTCAGAAATATTTTTTATTATTTTCAAAACTCGATAATTTAGAAACATTTGAATTGAAATATCGAACTATATATAAGGTGCTCTATCTAAAAATGCAGCTTTGGTTAAACTGGCTTTATGACCAACCCTGTATAATTAAAATTAATACTGTCTAGTAGCCGCTTAAAAACCTTAAAACTTCACCTTTTCGCTTTAAAAAGCAGCACGCTTGCAATATTTGCTTATGTCCTGACAATTTGTAATTATCATCGCCTTTAACAGAATAATTTTGACGATTTTCATATTTTGGATACTTTTGTCACCACACAACTTCGAGAACGTTCGTATGAAAACTCGTACTATTGCTTTGACTTACTAGGTAATAATTCGAAAGTAGCTTTTTTGGTAGCTTCTTCGATTTCCGTCAGGAGAAATTCATTTTCCTAATCACTTTCAACTTTTCATCGAGAAAGAATTCGTGATTAGTTAAACTTTCCTTCTCACAAAATAAAAAGTTACTTTTAGCACTTATATCATAAATAACTATTTTGGATGGTTTTTCATTTTTAAGGCTTCCGATTCTGAGGCCACAAGCAAGTGCCTCCTGCGCTTGTGCATTATATTCTACTTATTTTAATTATCATACGTTCTTATCTATAATTTTCCAATATTTTGTACAAATATTTTTCAGTTTATTTAGCCGGGAGGAATGTTGCAATTTCTTGTTTAGTGCACAATTTTGATGTGCAAATTTAATCTACGGATTATATCTCTGCTGACATAAAAAACGAAAGAAGTAATTTTATTCATTTGTTAAACATAAATTCTCACGAGGCAAAAATGCAAATAAAGTATAGAAAAGTTTAGGCATAAATCATTACACTTGTAACGTTAAGAGGTAGGTTTGGAAAAAGCAGAAGATAGCGATCGGCAAGCAGAGAAGAAGAAATGTATTTAAATTAAGTTGCATAAAATAAATGAATTAGTAATTCATAAAAATATGTCAGGGTCAATTTTATTTGCCATAGCGTCTTCGATATGGTGGACAAGTATTTTTGTTTGTGATCAGATTCAACTGAAAATCGGTATGTGGAAGAATTTGAAAACGATAAACCAACAAACAAACAAAACAAACAAAAGTATGCTTTATTGCCGCAGAAAAAATTTACAATTTTATGGACAAAGCAAAATATACCTAAAATAAGACATATCAAAACATTAATCGAAAAGAATTTCGATAGGTCAATGCTTTTTAAAAATGTAAATTATCAATTTACCAAATCGTAAAACACACGTTAGAATATAACATAACATTGCCGCAAAACAGTTAATGAATCCTAATAACCTTATAAAAGTAAACAAACACACATGTACGGGGTGAATAATTTCGATGAAATTGAAATCAAAATTGCAACTATGCGACCTTAAACTCTATGTTATTATAGTTATACAAATAATTGTGATGTTAAACAGAAGGTATAATGAACTAGTGTAGAATGTAGTATACAAAAAAGAATTAAATTTTGTTTTTAATCCAATACCTAACAAAAATAATTAAGTTTTAAGTGATTGTTCGACAGTTCTTTTCTCTATATGATGATTTTCAAAATTCTATGCTACGAGTTAGGACATGACCCCCAAAAGATTTAAGTAAACAAGCGAATTTAGTGACTATTTAAAGAGACTTACTCGCTGTAAAAAACAAGAAACAGTTATTCTTGGGTTTAGACTGTGGCAAATTGAAACATTTTGTTTTAAAGTATTATTCTTTTAGCTTATACCCGTGTTTAAGTTAGCATATTTTTAGAGCCGATAGTTTCTATTTCTTGCAAGTGTAGAAAGCCGCTGCTGTATGAACTTGGACGAATAAATAATGATTTTTTTTATGTACCGGGTGTAGATATCATTAGAATAAATACATTAGATATTTTATACAATATGTATCCCGAACATGTAGATACTAACGTATGATTTTTATTATTTTTTCAGGAAATCTCATCCACCTCAATGGACATGGTTGTGCGTGAACCATCGTTGCGAGCGCCATCGCATAACAGAAAACGTAAGAGTGATCTCCCTTAACACCTGCAGCATGCTTTGCGGGTCCACGCAGCTCTGGCCACAGCCTACTGGACCTGTGACACTAGGTATGACCGTATATAAGAGACATTCAAAATATCTTTAATTTTTTAAATACAAATTGTTTTAAAACTTGCAACAAAATTCAGTGCAATGAGAATATTGATACAAATTTGTTAGTAATACAATACCGACACGTTGTTTCAACAAGATAAGGCAAAAACGTAAAATATTTCCATTACGAAAGCAAAATCAATTTTTCCGGGAATAGCTATCTCAAAGTTTCGTCCCTTAACCTCCATCCTCACCAGACCTTTCTTCAATGGACTTTTAATTTTATGGGAATATTTAAAGTGGAGTGTGTATATTAATTTTTCTGCCAATATTTTATCAATTAAAGGAAAAAGTTTGTCAAGAGGTCAACCAAATTGCGGGTATGTATTATTTCATCGCATTCTGGTATCTTTTCCAAACATATATATTATCACAAAAAAAAATTGATTTTACCTAATGAACCATCTTTATTTAAAAAATATAGAACATTAAACACTTGATAAGTTATTCAATTCGACGTATTCCTGCTCATATATCCATTAAAGTAAACTATACTTTTTAAGTAGCTTTACAGTAAAAAATCCAAGTAGGTCAAGTCAGGTGACCTTGGAGGGCATTCAGTGTGATTGCATACTAGTTCAAAAAAAAATATAAAAAAATGGGGCGTTGAAGAGCCGTACTGCATGTATGGAAAACGGTAGATTTAAATGGATAAACAGAAAGTTTAGTCATATAAGATTATCTCTTTGTTGCAGGTAGCAGAGCGTTGACGTTCACGCACAACCAACTCCAGTTCGTATCCTTGGCCACTGGTCCTGCAAGCGAACTTTTGGCCGAAGCTTTCTCCTCTTTCAACGACAGCGTACTTAGTCTAGTGAACAACAATAATTACTTGAAACAAAAGACTGATCTCCTTAGGTTCGTAGTGCGCGTCAGTGTCGTGCGTAGTGATACCGTGAAGTTAAAGTTGGCGACGGACGAAAGTTATAGTTTGGTTCTGAAATCGAGAGGTGGCGATATTGTCGCGAATATAACCGCGAAGACGTTTTTTGGCGCGAGGCACGGGTTGGAGACTTTATCGCAGCTGATTTGGTAAGTTTAAGCTGATTTATCAAATTGGTCATAATTATAAAAGAATCACAACTTGGAGACCAAGAGAAAGAAAATTAAATGAAGCCCTCAGAATAAATATCACTCGAATTGTACGTGGTAGATGGACTTGAAAAAGATCTTTGTTGAGGAGTGGATGAACACAGGCTGAGGGCATTACACAAAATAGTACTTTAATGAAAATAACGGGATTAGGAGAATTGTACAGATTTAATTTAATGAAAAAAAGAAAGTTATCTAAATTTTTCAAATCTTCAGTATCGGAATTTTTTTCTATCAAAACTTAACTTTATTATTCAATTTTATTTTAAATCTAAAGCTTCGTTTTTGGTTAGATTTTTTTTTCGTTTGATTATAGGGTTTATCTGTATTAAAAAAATAAAGATATACACAAGGTTAAGCAATCAACTGTTCAAAAATCTGTGCTGTGATTGATGAAAACCGTAACATAGAGGGCGCATATGTGTCTACCATGTCTGTGTGTAGCCACTCGTTGTGTATTAATTTGAGAAGATTTTTTCATATATTACTTACTCTCTTATTTTGTTAAATTAGATCGCTTCAACTCTCTTATCATCGTTATTTTCATAAGAAAGTATTTGTAGCGCTAACGTCTTTGACCATTAAATATTGATTTTTGACCACATATGGCGGGAATAGGTCTAAAGTGGATAAATTTCTGCGTCAAATAAGGTTAGTTAGAGATGAGTTACCTTAAGAAAAAAATGGTTCGTCTTATCAGATATGTCCAGGCGCATTGTATAGAACACCGAAAAGGGATCTATTGTCAAATTTAATTAAATCTAATTTCCGAACCCTTGGCTAAATCACCCCGAACATTTAATCAAATGTTAAACACGACAGACAGTGTAAGCATGGAAACCACAAATTATGAAAACAAAATTACTATTAAGGACGGTGACAGAGTGAACATTTTAACAGTTGTTATATAATAAATTATTCTTCATGAAAGTATTTGAAAGATGGTGAGTTAAAAGATAATTGAAAAGGCAAACACTACTTTTAAGTTATTTTCAGGAAATCATAGTTCTTTGGACTAGATCGTGTCAAATTGGAATTACTACCCGACGTTTCGCCTTTGATTGCATGAATATCTTCGAGGATCTTTACTCCATGAGATCTGAATACTGAATGATTGGATTATACGGATAGTAATTCCAATTTGACACGGTCTAACCCCAAAAAAATTGATTTCTTACACTTAAAACTATTACTCAGGTTTTCAACACTAGTGTTGATATGTAAAAAGAAGTCCTACTTAATATTCTTCGTTGTCGTAGGAAAAGTAATGTTTAAGATGATCCAGATATTGTTTCAAACAAATGTTGTTTGATTCGATCTGATTTTTCATATGCTTATATTTTTATTGTATACATGGTATCACAAAAAAAAGCAAGTACCAGCTTTGTTTTTTAAAACATAATACACTACATTTTTTAATAATTTTGAATCCTATATTAAATTTTGCATTTTTTTTTATAATACACCATATAAGAAAAATTAAAGTTTTCGATATATGAAAGGCTTTACTATGATTTTTAGGAAAATTGTTTACCTATTTAAATTACTCCTCCTAAAGGGGAAGTATTGGAATCATGAAAAAATCACTCTCAGCGTCCCTCGATGACAAAAAATAACCTTTATCAACTCCTTTGGTCCGTCTATCGGTTTGTCTGTATATATACTGGTAATATACTGTGTAATTTGGAGCAAAAACAGTTTAAGGCGTAGATTTAAAAAAAAAATGAAAAGCAAGTATATATATATTTTTTCAAAATTATTTTGATTTAGTCTCAACATATTGCAGGTGGGACGAGTATGAAAGTAGTACTGGAGCACTTAAAGTTCTCAAAGGAGCGACCATCAAAGACGCACCAGCATTTCCTTACAGGGGCCTTATGATTGACACTGCCAGAAACTTCATGTCAATTGAGAGCCTTAAAAAGGTTCTGGTAAGTATTTTTTGTGTATTACAGTATAGTTGCAAAATAAAGGTCACTAAATAGTGAATATTGAACCTCAAACCAAATAAGCGAAAACACAGTCACCGAGATCTCCGGATTTTAGTCTAATGAATTATATTTTGTAAGGATATGTAAAAGAAAACTTAACATTATACCTCTATAGTGTGATAATTCGATGAATCAAAATATTTAACATTAAGGACTAACTTAACAAATATAATCTAGTTGAACTAGACAACTGAGACAGTTGATATATTGAAAGTCGTTTTGAAAACACGATTTCTCTGAACAAATAATCAGGTTCATTAAAAAATGGTTGATGGGATTTAAGTATTACGGATTTATTCTTGATCTCGACAAGTAAGACGGCTTTCTAAAAACGCGTGGTTGCTAGAAATCTCTTTCCGAATATAATAGAAAAAGTTTGACGTTAAGCGATATTGAGATAAGTTCCTGTAGAACTATTTTTTTAACTCTTGATAAGTTACACGTAGTTTCAAACGAATGAAAATTATGACATCTTGACATACATCTAAGAACTCTATTTTCGGCCTAAATACCAAATATACAGGGTGTTTCTTAATTGAGTGTCAATATTTAAGGAGGTGATTTTTGGGTCCATTTTAAGAAGAAAACGTTATATAAATATATGTCCTAAACGGTGTATTTTGAGATACAGGGTGTTAAACTTTCAATAATTTCATAATTTTTCGATAATATCTCGAATACCACTCTAGATATTGTAATAAAATTTGGTATAGAGGTACTATGCATCTAGTGGAATTTTTTGATATAGAACATTTTTTTTTATTTCTACCAATGGCGTCCGTACGGAATCCGACCTGCATATTTTCGCAGACATTGATGGTACGCCACTGATTTTGTTTTAAATAAAAATTATTTTTGAAATTCCCATTCATTTTTGAGCAAGTTTGATCCCTTGGTAATTTTATGTTGGAAGCACGGTTTTCGTTTTAAAAAATAAAAACCGTTTCTCTGCATGGTCCAAACAATCTTGGTCATAACGCGGATATCACCATGCATGCAGAGTAATATTATTGTATTAAACTCGAGAAATCAAATCTTGTCGAAAATAAATACTAAAAGTTTTCAAAAACAAACAAATGAATCAATAAAACTGCCTTATTTTACAAAGATCAGTGGCGTGAAAGTAATTATTATGTTCATTCTTATTAAAATCAGAAATCGCTTTATCTTAGTGAGAGATATTTGTAGATAATAGTATGTAATCTTTAGCCACCCATCTAGGACCACCATGTCAATGTTTTTCAGAAGTCTGTTCCTTCATAAATACTTTTTATAAATTTTATTAAAATAATATGACATTCTTCAACAATAACAAGTTATTTACAAAACTATACTAATAAAACTAGGTACATAATTAATAATTTCAACAAAAATAATTACGTTTTAACAAATTGACAGGACACTTTGTGAAACAAAATAGAAGAAAAAAATTAGATAAGTTGTTGAAAATGCCTACCACCTTGGAGAATACACGCTTCAGCCCTTTTCCTCATGTCGTCGCGAACTTTTTGAAGGATACCCTAGGTGTTTCTAATAATATCGCAAGAATCTCTTATACGATCCTTCAGCTCCTCTACAGTGTTTACTGGGGTGCGGTAAACTAAAAATTTAAGATGTCCCCATAGAAAAAAATCCAAACTATTTAGGTCTGGGGACCTAGGGGGCCGTGGTTGGGGTCCGCCACGACCTACCCATCGGTTGTTAAATTTGCGATTCAAATATTCTCTGGCTTCAATACTAAAGTGAGCGGGCGCGCCATCGTGCATGAACCACATTCTGTTTCTAATCAGAATTGGTATATCTTCTAACAATATCGGCAAATCGTTTTCAAGAAACTGGCAATAATTATGGCCATTTAGTCTTTCTGGGAGGAAAAAAGGACCAATTAGGTGATTTTCGATAATGCCAGTCCAAACATTTACAGAGAATTGCTCTTGATGATAATGTTCTACAATGGCATGGGGTTCTCGTCGGCCCATATATGATTATTTTGAAAATTGTGAACTGTGAACATTATTTCGCGATCAAATAAGGGATTACGCGCAATTTTTTCCAAAAACCATTCACAAAAATTAACTCAGAAAGGAAGATCTCGGGGAAGTAAGTCTTGTACTCGTTGAATGTGATATGGGCATAAAAAAAATCATGTAGAATTCTCCAAACTAGGATGTGCGAAATATTTAGGTTAATTCCAATTTTCCTAGTACTCAGTTCAGGATTTTCATCTATGGAATTTAATACTGCCTCTTCAATTTCTGGAGTTCTTACAGTCCGATGGGCCCCTTTTAATTGATTATTTGGCTTGAATGTACCTGGTTCAGTCAACCTACCTCTATGACTCTACCAGGAAAGCGCTCTTGATATAATCGCCTAGCTTCAGGTGAACTGCCATCAGCCAAACCATACATGTAATGCATGTCTGCCAATTCTTCATTGGTAAACTCAACCATTTCTTTTCTCAGATATATCAGATATTTAGAACACAAAATTAATTAAACCCGATTGAATCTGAAAGCTAAACTGTCAAATTAAGTTACAAGAGAAGTATTAATTCTGACAGCCAAAGCCTACTACAATAATAATTATTATTAGTAATCTTTCTTTATTGATGAGCTAATAGTATTTTATAGTTTCGTGTTAAAAAATTATAAGCTCAAATAATAATTTTGAAATCTTTGGGTATTAGTTATTCATAAGCAAATTTCATTTCTTGAATTTTAGCCAAAAAAAATTTCCTTGCATGCCATGGCGATTGGTGTTGTCATATTAGCGATATTGTTAAAACTCTGCAGAGAAACGGTTTTTATTTTTTAAAACGAAAACCGTGCGTTCAACTCAAAATTACCAAGAGATCAAACTTGCTCAAAAATGAATGAGAATTTTAAAAATAATTTTTATTTAAAAAAAATCAATGTACACCAAAAAATTCCACTAGATGCATAGTACCTCTATATCAAATTTCATTACAATATCTAGAGTGGTATTCGACATATAATCGAAAAATTACGAAATTATTTGTTATTAAGTTTAACACCCTGTATCTCAAAATTTACACCGTTTAGGACATATGTTTATATGAAGTTCTTCTTAAAATGGACCCAAAAATCACCTCCTTAAATATTGATACTCAATTAAGAAACACCCTGTATACATTTTTCTTTTTTACGCCTTGTTTACGATTTTATAAAAGTTTCATCTGGGCTAAAAGTAATACAATATATTTCAACGATTCTTTGGTTAAGACAATCAGTATACCAATTTACGGTCAATCACAATTTGACCTTACTGCTAGATATTTTTTTTAATTAAAACAAAATAGAATTTTAAATATAGGTCATCTTCTATTTTCTTCGCTACTCTATGATTTTACTAGGTAATGAGAAAATATCAGTAATTGGAAAGAGTTTCTATCTAGAACGTTCACTTCTAATTGGCTATAACTATTGGAAGGAAGGTAATTTACTAAAAATAACAGTCAAATCAAGGTCTAGAATAATAAAAGGAGCTCATTTGTTAATTGTCTGAGCGAGGAGGTTTTTTTATTCAAACGAATGATTAGATCGAACCTATTTATTAAAATGTACTTCATAACCGAATAAATTATGTATAGTATTATCCAAATAAAACTGAACGGTCCTGAAAACTTATTTCTTTATATAGATGAAAAAAATATTAAATATGAAAGTTTTGTGGACTTTTATGTGTAATCCATAAATATTATCAGGGGAACAGTTGAGCATTAAATAAAAAAATTGGTTAGGTTCCTTTATAAAAAGGTCTTTACAGAAGGATATAGAGTTTTATCAACTTTTTAATAGGATATTATATACAACAGAAGCTCTCACGGCTTTAATCAATGAATATTTTTTTATGAAATTATGTTTACATTTTTATTTAGGTTGGAATGGCGGCCAATAAACTCAACGTATTCCACTGGCATCTGAGCGACTCTCAGAGCTTTCCTATGATTCTACCGAACGTGCCTCAATTAGCGAGGACCGGCTCGTATAGCCCGCAAGAGACCTATTCGCCAGAAGAGGTCAGAGCTCTGGTAGAATTTGCCAGATTCAGAGGCATTAGAACAATATTGGAAGTAGACGTACCGGCACATGCGGGGAACGGGTGGACCTGGGGACCAGAAGAAGGTAACTTGTTTTAATTAAAATAATAGAAAAAAGAAAATTATTATTTGTATTATCCTTAGTTCTACCAAAATTTCAACTCGCTAGTATTTCGAAAAAGTGACGTTATATAAAAAATACAAAAAATATTGTTACTTTAAAAATTACGTATCAGATTGACTTTAAATTTTAGGCAAAAGTTACGGGTCATGTGGGAATGACTCCTATCGGATGTTTTTCGAAATTTCCACAAAAATAAAGTGTTATAAAAGGATTAACTGCTAAATTGTTTATGTAAATCCATTACGTTGAAGCAAATGAAAAATGAATTATCTAATTGATTTCGAATTTTAAACCAAGGATAGATTGGTAAAATAGTGCCAATTCTTACAGGAAAACACAATGGCGGCCTAATAAACTATTTAAATACTCGGTAAAATTCCATTTTCTAGAAAAAAAACTTTTCATTATTTTTATAAAAATAAAGCTATGAAAAATAAAAAAAAAGTAATAATTACAATAGTAAATTAAGGTTTATAGGGATTATATATAATTATTATCAAATAATAATATACATATACAGATTGTGTTGTATGTAATAGTGATATTTCGTACCAGAGAAGTTATGGGTAAAAAGGTATATACCGATTTTTTTGCACAAAATACGGCCGTGTTAAAATATTTGTAGTTAAACCTTCCGGGCCTCGTATTTAAATATTATTTCTAAAAAGTATCACATTGTAATATTTAATTTAACGAGTTGCTTTCGTAAATCGAAATAACTATAAAACGGAGTTAGTTCATTCTTTATGCATCCATATACATTATTATATACATTGTATGACACCCTCTATTGAATTAAACGTGCCATATTTTGAGCTGTAAAATAATAAACGGTCCTGCTATACTATTTCGAAACATGTTTCAACGATTTAATGTACTTAAACATGATAAAATGTGCCTAAATTGTATGGTTTATTAAAAGGTTGGTAAAAAGCGAAGTATTAAAACGATCGTATCGATAAAAAAAAACTAAGATATTTGTTATTTAATCTAGCACCTCTATTTAGTTATCAGAAATAAAGTACACTGTCATAGTAAACTTGGCGTTTTTTTTTTGGAAAATTATCAAACTAATAACATTTTAATTTTTGTAGTAGTTTTTTAGCTATTCCCAAAATTCAAAGACAGACAGACGGACGAAATTGAGAAAACAGTTTTTGGGTATCTTGAAACTATGTAAAACCTTGCAGGAGGATTTTTTGAACGCCATTTTGTTTCGAAATCTCTCGAAAAATCGCACCAAAATTTTACCAATTCTTCTCTAAATCACGCTGAGTTCTTGCACTTAATTAGAAATCAATCTAGTAAGTACTTTCTTTATGTTGATTTTTTAAATATTTTATTATACATTTTGTTTCACCATCTTGGATTGCACCAAAATACACCAATTGATTATGAAGCATTACTTAATTTGTATGCAAATGTCAAAGTAAATTGGGTACGTAGTCTTTTAGTTATATTTTTTTTAACCTTTTACCAAAATATTACCACTTGATAGGTAACACTTGATTTTTGTGAACATTTCAGGTAAACTGGATAAGTAGTTTTTTATTAATGTTTTTTTAACATTTTACTAGGTCCGCATTTTGTTCCTCCATATTGGATTTTTACCAAAATATACTACGCATCAAAATTAAGGCACCACTATAAATTGCACAGCATTTCAATGTGGACTTTCTTGCGAACCGCTGAACAGATTTTGATGATTTTTTTTTAAATGTAGATTTGTTTATCGCTAAAAACGCCGCGATGTGAGTTTTTATTAAACTTTTAGTTTTGAGCATATACAGGGGCCAACAATGAGAGTAATTTTTCTCCAGAATGTTTGAAACCCTTGTGGATCATTTCAGCCGTAACAGCGGGTATACGCTTGATGCAAATTATAGTACCATGTTTTCTTAACAATTTGATTTTTGTTTCATGCCAATATCTCTATTTTTAAATGAAATACAGATTAAAAGATTAAAGCGCACTAGTTTATTTTAACAATTTAACAACTTAAAAATAACGATAATAAAAATATTGGTAGCAAGAACAAAATTAGAAAAAAATTGATTCACATTGACGACTCATACTAAACACAAGGCGTCATACATTTCTGACAAAATTTTGAACGTAGTCAAGAGAGGCTGGTAAGGGCTGATGGTTTCTAAGTTGTCTGTCTATGATGTCCCACAAATGTTCAATAGGGTTGAGGTCTGGACTCTTTGTAGGCCAGTCCAGAGTCTCAATACCGACCTCATGTAAATACTCTTGCACTATACGAGCGACGTGGGGTCTTGTATTGTCGTGCATTAATAAGAAATGTTGGCCTATGTAAGGAGCAAAAGGAACAATATGTTTGGATAATATGTCAGTAATGTACCGTTCACTGTTCAATGGGCCACCACGTAAAGAAATAAGTTCTGTTCGGGCAGTCAAAGAAATTCCTCCCCAAACCATTAGAGAATCTCCATTAAATAGCGTGGTTTGACGAATGTTACACTGTAAAAGACGCTCATTTGGCCTGCATAGTACTCGTACGCGTCGGTCGGAGCTGTACAAACAAAACCTCGACTTGTCCGTGAACAAGACTCGCTCTCAATCCTCAAGATTCCAGTTTACATGCTGTCTGGGGAATTGCAGTCTCTCTCTATGATGGTTTGGGCTTAACCTCGGCCCTTTTGCTGGAATTCGGAATCTTAAATTCTCTTCTGCAACTCGTCTTCTTACAGTGGATACACTTATTTGGACGTTATGTGTAGCGTTAAGTTGTACCAGAAGATTCTTGCTGTTACAAAACGTTCTCTCAAAGCACGTAACCGAATGAAACGATCAGGGTTCACTGTTGTTCCTCGATGCCTTCCTTGCCCATGGCGTCGGTTATGATCGTTAGTTTGCTCAAAACGGTGGACAATGCGCGATATTGATGAATGAGAAACTCCCACTCTTAGTAGCTTAGTAGCTTAATCCTTTCTCGGCCAATGTAATTGCTGCTACGCATTCATCACGAGACAAATTCCTTGTTTGCCGCTCCATAGCCAAAATTTTAACACTTTTCAAAGGTAAAATTGACACACATTGAAACAAACATGACGGTTTGTCAAACTTGTTCATTCAATGGCCTACCCTATTTTGAGATGTTGAATTGTTAAAATAAACTAGTGCGCTTTAATCTTTTGCTCTGTATTTTCATTTAAAAATAGAGATATCGACATGAAACAAAAACCAACTTGCTAAGAAAATATGGGGCTATAATTTGCATCAAGTATACACGGCTGAAACGATGTTTTCAAATATTCTGAAGAAAAATTATTCCCATTGTTGGCCCCTGTATATGCTCAAAACTAAAATTTTAATAAAAACTCGCATCGCGGCGTTTTTAGAGATAAACAAATCTATATTTTAAAAAAAGATTCATCAAAATCCGCTCAGCGGTTCGCAAGAAAATCCACATTGAAATGCTATGCAATTTATAGTGGTGCGTTAATTTTGATTCGCAATGTATATACATTTCATTCCGTTATAACCCTTGATTTTTGATCAAAATCTAAAGCCAACTGGTCAAGTAATTTTTGAGCTGCTATGCTGCGTACAGACAGATTGACAGAACTGGGAAAACATGATCTGTAAAAAGTGTCATTTTTCACGATTAGAATACTTCTCTTTTACGAGAAATGTAAAAGAAGTTCCAAAACATTTCTTTTATTGCCTTTATTTCAGGACTGGGTGAGCTAGCAGTGTGCGTGAATGAAAGACCCTGGAGCCTGTATTGCGGAGAACCGCCATGTGGACAACTCAACCCGGAGAATCCGAATGTGTACGACGTCTTAGAGAAAATATACAGGTAAGTCGTATTTCACTTGACTAAAATTATAATAAACATAGATATTGGTTACATTTATTAAGATTTCTTAAACAGTACCAAATACCTATTTTATCTAAAAAAGTGTTTACAGTGAAGAAGACAGAAAAGAAAATGCGTACAAGGAAGTAAATAAAAAAGGACTAGCATAATGGAACTTTCGGGAACACTATTACTAAATAATGTATTGTATAAAGTCCACCACACAGATTTAAACCATCGAGGAAAGGGGAAGGGATGTCAAAAGCAGGCCGTTTCCATGGATTTACAGAGTTGTAGCCAATCGCGAATTACATTGCACCGTTTCCATAGTAACTCACATTCTTTTTATAGACTCAGATTCGTGTGCCAAACTTTAGGTGCAAATTAAAAACACTTCATAATGTGACAAGTTACTGCAGGTAACAGATGCAAATTTGATTAGTGTGCTTTGAAATAATGAAGTAACGTAGTTACAACATATATAAACAAGTTTTCAGTGTCATTAATTTCGTGATTATAAATCAAAATGGAAGCTTTTGATTTAACAAACCAGCTGAAGAGACGCTAGAAAATATTTTGCCGTACAAATTAAAAAAAATACATGAAGCGCAATATGAGACATTTTTAAGATGGTGGTGTGAGCGAAACGTGGTAAATTTCAACGAAGGCGTTACTTGTATTTTTCACGGAGAGATCTAGGAATTTATCACCTTTGATGTTTTGGACACATTATTCTATGCTGAAGAATATGCTCAACGTTAAAAATAATATCGATATTAGAAAATTTCACAAGCTAATTGCACTGCTGAAAAGAAGAAACGAAGGATATAAGTAAAAAAAACCAAGACCCTGACTGATGACCAGGTTGATGAATTTTTAATGGATGCCTGAGACAACCAGATTTTAATGATGAAGGCAGCTCCTATTTTTGTTTTAGTAGGTGCCTCTAGAAGTAAGGAGTTAGTTGAGTTGACAGTGGAAGATGTAACTGATTTGGATCACTCAATTATGATTAATAGTAAAAATGCTAAAAACAAAATTAATAGAAATTTCATTGTTAAAAATTCAAGAAGCAATACTGTCAACTTTATTGAAATCTGCCGCCATTATGTGACTTCAAGAAAAGCTGAGTCTCCTCATTTGCGAATTTTCATTCGTTACCAAGACAATCAACGTACTACGCAGCCAGCTGGTAAAAATACGTTTGGAAAACTAGCTCACAAAGTAGCAGTATTCTTAGATCTACCAAATCCGTCATTATACAGGGTGTTTCACAACTTATCCACGAAATTTTAACCACATGTGCACTGTTACGAAAGAAGTTGATTTCTAAAAAAAATGTAATAAAAGTCGTACAGAAATCGAGATAAGAAAATAACACAGTTTACCAATACACTTACTTATAAAAGCTGTTCAAAATTGTTTCCATTGGCTTCAATGCAAGCTTAGGCGCGTCTAATCCAATTTCGCCGCACTAACTGAAAACACCTCCTTCCTGCTGTGCTTGAAGTCTCATATTATCGGCAGCCACTGTGATTCGGTCACGCAGATCTTCAATATTCTGAACTGGAGTACGGTATACCTCGTTTTTCAAGTATTCCCATAAAAAGAAGTCCGGAGGATTTAGATCGGGAGACCGTGGAGGTCATGCAATTGGTCCACCCCTACCGATCCAGCGTATCTGCTTTACCTCATTCAAAAAATTACGAACTTCTAAACGAAAATGCGGAGGTGCCCCATCGTGCAGAAATCACATCGTTGTTTGGACCGCCAATGGCACATCTTCAAGAAGGACCGGCAAATCATTCCGAAGAAATTCCAAATACTGGTGACCATCCACCCGATCTGGCAATATGAACGGTCCAATTAGACGTTCATCGACAATACCTGTCCACATGTTTAAAGAAAAACGATGTTGGAACTTTAAGAGAAGATTTTCAAAGGACCAAACGTGTGTATTGTGAAGATTGGTTCATCGGTGGCGAAAATATCAGCTGTAAAACGGGCATTTCGAGCATTTTTTTGCAACAATCACTCACAAAATCTTATTCTGAGGGGGTAATCTGTGGGTAGCAACGCCTGAATTGTCTGGACGTGATAACGGTACAGTTGGGCTTCATGTAATATGCGCCACGCTGTCGCATGTGAGACTTCTGGTACCTGTTGGGCTAACCTCCTTGTGCTTATTCCTGGATTTTCTTCCACAATATGCAAAATTTCTTCTTTGGCGTTTAAAACGGGTTGTAGGCGAACCCGACCCCATCCACCCCACGTCTGGGGCGCAAATCTCCACTAGCACATGCACGTAAAACAATTGAAGTAAATGTTTATGGATGTGGTATGCGCCTATTCGGAAATCGGTTTGCATACAAACGAGAAGCCGCTTGTGAATTTTGCCCTGCTTCTCCGTACGCTAAAACAATATCCACTAACTCCTTATTACTGTACACATGTGCCATTTTTAATAAATATCGAAAAACATAAATTCTCAAAATACTTTTTTTAAATTCACAAAAATCGACCGTTGTTCATTCAGATCACTCACGATACAGATTAAACATTATTTACATGTTCTTATCAATATGAAAAAACAAAAAATTCCTGGTATTTTGTTTTCTTTAGTGGATTGGTACAACATTTGCTATAAGAAATTATTAATGAGTATTGTGATATCTCAACGATGAGCGCAAAATACAGATATTTACTTTTCATTTTGTTATTAACACTCAGATTTATAACTTAATTTCTGCAGGACTTTTATTACATTTTTTTTAGACATCAACTTCTTTCGTAACAGTGCATATGTGGTTAAAATTTCGTGGATAAGTTGTGAAACACCCTGTATACTGGACATTGTTTTTGATGGACATCTGTCTCTTTATTAGCTGACGCTGATGTATCTGTGGCTGTTTTAAAAAGGCATGGAGAATGGAAATCGGCAGCAGCGGTCGCCGAGAGGAACGTCGAAAACTCCATAAATAATTAAAAAACTATAGTCGAAAAAATGTTTGGACATGGTTATGTGAATACATTCCAAATTGAAGCTTCAAGAAACCCATCCAGACAACGTTCTAACGAAGTATCTAGAAGTACATGCGACAGGTACTTCTACAAGTAGCATTATTGAACAAACATACTTTCTTCGAAACAAATCTATTATTTAATATTGTAAATTATACTTATGCAAATATTCATTTAAATATAAATAAATAAATTTGTTCAATTTAGCCCTTTTTTAATCAAGTGTTGCTAAGATATATTTTTAGTACTTTGGGACTAAATGAATCTCTTTTCATCTTTAATCCCTTTTAGGCGGTACAAAAAGATTCACTTTAGTACCGAAAGAACGAAAAAATATGTGTTACGACCTCTAGGGATGGTAAAACGTGAAATTTTGCAAAAACCTAAGAGGACAACTGTTTCATTTACTATTGCAATCAGAGGGAAGTACAAATAAAATCCAGATAAGTCCAATAATTTGCCAAAAGGACCCCTAATGCCATTCATTTTATTTTATTCACCAGTAAAACCCTAAATTTTGTCAACTAATGAACATTGGTGGAACACTACTACTCCCTTTTACTGTTGCTAAATATTAAACATTTTTTTTTCAGAGATTTAATTGAACTGAGCGGAGAAAGGGAAATATTCCATATGGGAGGGGACGAGGTCAACCTGGAGTGTTGGGCGCAGCATTTGGAGAAAGGGGGGAATACGCCAAACAACTACACCGATCTGCATGACTTGTGGGGAGAATTCACCCTCAAGGCTATGGGAAGATTGCAGCGGGCCAACGGCGGCGAAAAAGTACCCCACGTTATAATGTGGTCAAGCAGAATTAGTAAGAGGCCGTACGTTACAAAATATCTGGATAAGGTAAGCATCAATATAACTGAAAAATATATCTTTCTACGCCTGTTAAATCATTTTATTGATTACCTATGCCATGGTTAATGGACATCATACCCGTGAGTAACGATTTCATCATTCGAGTAAATATCCTTAATAAATTTAAATTTCCTGATTGCCAGTACCATATCCACCAAGATCCCTTGACTTGAACTCTTTCGATTTTTGTCTGTGGGGGCATAAAAAGTCAGCTTGTATATAAGACGCAGTACAACATTTTTAAGAACATTTACAACGCATTAAAATGGCATTTGTAACAGTTCTGGTAGATTAAACATTCTTTGCGCCGACGATTGAGGGCTTGTAATTGTATTATTTTTAACGCCCTTGGTAAAGATGTAAACGTATTTCTATCACTGAAATATGTGCTGGTTTAAATATTTTTTCACCTTCCAATGGTTTTGAAGAAATTTGGAATAAACTAGAAAACAAACGAGATCGAACTTATATTGATATGTACTTTTAATGTTATTTTTGAATAAGGAATCTCCCAACGAACGATGGTATACATTTTTTAAAACTCCCCGTATTTTATTCTACATTTCTTTGAAATCGAATTCCTAAATTGTGTTGGAAAACAGAAGCTTACAGCCCCAGTCACACGATTTTTCTAATTCTATGGAATGTAATATTCTGCTACTTCATGGATGCCGTAGAACAGGGGCGTGCGGTGAAATTTTAAGAAAAGGAAGCAATTTTTAGAAACTTATCTATTTGTAATGTAATTCGATTCTTCGATCATTTTTTGCAAATTCGTCATTGTCGTCATCATAAAAACGTCGATGCTCCGACATATTTTGGAGAACTTTATTTTCAATGGACAACAGCGATGTATGCAAAAGTCTATCCTGCCCCGTTGAATTTTTCAGGAAATTTTTTATACGTTTAAGTGTTGAAAAATTTTGTTCTACTGATGAACTTGTAGCATGTATTGTCAATACTAATTCACAATTTCGACACAGTAACACTCGTTCGAAGAACTGGCCATAATGAAGAAGAAGAGATTTAAACGCATCTTCTGGAAAAGTTTTTCTTTTAAATGCATCAAAATTACAGAGCTCGAGGAATTTAAAATCATTTAAACCGTTAAATCTATAATTTATTTGTTAGTTGTCTGTAAGATGTTTGAACATCTCCCACCTTGTCTGTTCGAAGACGCTTGGCTTGTGGCTCTACATTTAACGTCATCGTTTTCTCCCGAAATAGGTCAAAGTCATCTTTTTTTTTGTCTTAACATGGACTTAAAATCATCCACTTTTTTTTTAGGCAAATAGCAATATCATTTGTTTTAGTTTGTAATATATTAAAAACATTGTCCGAGAATGGAAATATTTCTGAAAATATGTTCAACAAATAATTGAAATTAAAATCTCGTTTCAAACAGTCCAAAAACCCCCTTGAACTATTTATTGCTTCTGAGTAAACGTTTCATTATTTTCTATTATATTCTCAAATAGTTTAGTGATTCACGATTTTCAGATACTGTTAACACAAGTCTTCCATTATAGTTCCACCTAGTAGGAGCTACTTTGGGCAATCGTTTGTGGACAATGGAGTCCAAAGCTTGTGTACGTTTTGTTGACCTGGAAAAAAAAAGCAGCCATGCCACTTAAAGAAATGAAAAATACTTTACACTCTTTAATGTGATTGATGGACTGGCTCGATTCACAGGAAATCAAGCATACAGGACTTGACTGCAGAGAAGCTAGCGGCCCGCATAGGATCTATTGGATATCCTATTGTCCATTTATTATGGGCTTGATAATTAAGATAATATTTTAGCATTTTTAATATAAACTAAATTAATGGTTTCCTATTTCAAAAATTACATTTTAGAAGATGTTTTGTAATTTTTTTTGGAGAGCACTGCTTCTTTTGCTTCCATGTACTGCACGCCCCTGCCGTAGAAGGATATTCACCGATCTTCATAATAAAAAAGTTTTAGTACCACTAGAATAGTAGGCTCAACTACTACATGAAAAGTGAAGATGGATTATTAGAATATTTATTTGATCTCTTTTATATACATTTTCATTTTATTGACGTTGGGAAATTAGCGTACAACTTCCACCAACTTGATGTTTTAAAGGAAACTTCTCTAAAAACATTCACGAGATACAAACGAATAGTTTGACGTTTCACTTAGGAACAACAACATACATTTATCCCCTTTACAGAGTTGGGTAAGAAGAAAATATTTTTATTACTGTTACAGGTCGCCTTAAGTTGGAATTTAAAATGGAATAAATACAGCAACCAAAAAACGAATAAAAAGCCGTCTCTTGCTGTTGTTACTTCCTTCGTTTCGCGTTTCAGGTTCATAAATATCTTTTAAAGGAGTTTATACCTAACCGAAACCTGCGGACCATAAATTAAAATTAGTTCTTCGTGCACTGGACCATCCGCCTGAATTCTAATTAAGAAACATTCAACCTAATAAATATCATTTTTAAGGTAAAAGAAGAAGTACTTAAACAAGTATTCAAATTTTTTAGCGAGCTATTTTCATGGTTTAACACGATAATTTATACAAAACTAGTTTTAAAAATTACCTATAACTAGAACTTTATTTAACGCTCGTTGGTTTATTACCTACCAAAATTAAAAAATTGGTTCCATGTTTTGCCTAAAATTAATACTTAATTCTTACATAATTTATTGATGTATGATACTCTTTTTGTTAAATTGCATACATACATACCTACATACATACATACATATATACATATATAATTTAGATTAGACTAATCTAGTTAAGGTATTTCGGTGTTTGGCGATTAAATACTGTTTTTTTTTAATTTCATTTTAAAAACTTAACAACACTCTTATAAAGTGCACTTTTTCTAAAAATATATCATAGAATAAATAGTTCGGTATTTTCCAGAAAATTAATAGGATTCTTCCGGGCGTATTTCTTAATTGAAAAAGCAAAGATTTACCGTTTTAATTTTAAATTGCTGTGGCTATTCTCGGCTTTCGTAACTTATTTACCAACCAGGAGAGGGAATCGGTGTGAAATTGGGAGTTTCGAATTACGGGGAGAATCTTTCTCGAGTTTTCCGATTCACTTGAATGATTAATATGGCTATGTAAAGTTTCGTTTCTATTAAAGGACTTGAGATAATTAGCAGCTACTTTGGGTAATCGGACTCTTGATTTTAAGGCCATTCTTTTTCATGGGCCAAAGAAAAATTTACACCCCAAAATCGGAATAAACGGTCGGGCCCGTCGATTTTTGATTTGAGGGAAACTACTTTTCAGGTTCTTTCATCTCAGTACCTTTAGCCCCTAGCTGGGGGAGAACATCCCCCGAAATTTGACGAGGGGAGGGTAATTGTGCCATGCCTCTTTTTAAAGGTTTTATCGAGTTCTTCATGACCTATAATTTTGCTGGTTTTGCTCAGATGAAAATTAAATGTCTGGGCGGGTATTTATATGGAACTCACATAATCGGCCTCTTTTTTATACCAAGTAATCTCAATGGCGAAATTGGTCTGGAATTGTTAGTGAATGCTCTTTATCTAGCTCTCGTGCAAGTACGGAACAATCAAGAACATTTCTTCATTATTTTTTCATCAAGATGGCGTATCAATTTTTAGATGAATATTTTCCTCAAATTTGGATTGAGAGAAGGAGGCATATTGAGTGGTCACCCAGGTTACCTGATCTACATCTAATGGACTTTTTTCTGTAAGTATTCAAATTTTGGGAGTTGTTCTCCCCCCAGTTACAGGATTAAAGGTACAAGGTTAAGGTAAAATTTTTGTTGGCCTACCACAGTTCACTATTCCTAATAAAAGAAAATATTCTTAACAAGGAAAAGACCTTTTCTTCATCTCTTCAATCATTTTTGATTCACATAAATCGATATATCTATCGACATATCCATAAATAAAATATATCGATAGATAAAATTTAATATCGGACACCACTGTTAACAATAAAATATATTCTCCTTGTAAGTCGATATCTATTTTACTCATTACCGGAGCCTTTCATGTTCCATGGCTCTACCTTATTTACTCTCCGTGAGAAAAATCGAGAGCAGCAGAGACAGCGGGTAATTCGCAATTAGCACCCCGTTTTATTATTTTTAATGAGGCCAATTTCCCCTTATGGATATAAGTGCCGGTTTCTTTTGACGAAACCTGCACTGAAAGAAGTAAAATAGTTTCTATCAACATAGATCCGGTTATGAGTGTCCATATTATAAATGTTTATAAAAAATAGAATCGACCTATATAAAAGCACTAAAAAGTAAAAAAATAATATTTTATTTTATATTAAAAGTCGGCGTCAAACTAATTCTTAAATACTTAATCACAAACAAACATTAATACAGGGTGTTAATGGTTTGACTACAAATATTTTAACATATCATAGTATGGAGATATCACAGTTTAGAATGTTTAATTTTGGAGAAGGTTAAAATTAAGTTCATAACGACATGGCAACATTGATATTTAGTTGTACGAGATTCTATTCTTTTCAGCTGTGTTTGTCAACAAAGAAACACAAATAAACCTTTAGGTTTGAGACAGATTCAATTAATTTACTTTGATATTTTTCTGGGATATATGAATTAATTATTTAATAAAAGGGATAGTGGTTGGTTAGCATAATACTGACGCATATAAAAAAAATAGAAACAACTTGTCATTGTAACTAAATCATATAATTTTAGTTAAATTATTTATTTGTATGATTTTAACTTCCTAATTAAATTTATATCTTTTAAAAATTAATTTTAAATATGAACTTATCAAGCATTTTAATTAAAACTAGGTAGGTAAATCACAAAATAGGTAGAGTATTAGAAAAACTTAATGTAAATCCAACATCACAACAGGGTCTTCTTTCAGTAGAGCTAAATTATGTTTCTTATTTGCAAGTGCTCTTTGTCTCTGAGGTTCACGATTTTAACGTAAAGTTGACTTTCTTGGTCTCCCGATAAACCACGTCTTTGTTTTCAGACTCAAGTGACCGTTCAGAGCTGGGGCGCGAGTCAATGGTCCGACACGCCCGATCTCATATCCGATGGGTACAAAGTGTTGGTCTCCCACGTGGATGCTTGGTATTTGGACTGCGGATTCGGAAGGTGGAGGGAGACGGGAGAGGCGGCGTGCGATCCCTACAGACCGTGGCAGACCCTTTATAATCACCGACCTTGGCAACAGCTACGACTTAATAAAAAGCAAATACTGGGTAAGTGTCAAGTTCGAAATTGCTTACAGAGGTTTTACCTGTGATCAGGCAGGTAGCCAGGGCTGAAATTCTTGTTGTGGAAAAGCCATTATCAAATTAAACGTTATTGCACTCTTATAATGAGTTGTAATAAATCAAAAATCTAACTTCATGAAACCTTCATAACCTACCACGGTGGGATGCTCAAAATTTAAGCAACTTATAAATTTTTAATTAAATTTGTTTTGTTTAGAACCTATATTTTTAATTAAAGTTTGTCAAAAAAATTGTTATTAAAATTTTGAAACAAAATAATTTGGCGATGTTCCACCGAGGTAAGCTTCAGTGTCAGATTCTCAATAAGAGCTGCATACCTTTAGCACTGGTCACAAATTTAAAATATAATAATTCGAAGAGTAGAGATTATTGAAGATGCCTTGTGCAATCATAGACGAAACGTCGGATAGTAAATCCAATTTAACACGGTCTAATCCCAAAAACCATCATTGCTTAAAATAATAACTTTTATTTGCATAGTTGTGTTCGATTTGGCAAAGCGGATTTTGTGACACTGCTTATTATCCGTGTTCCCTCGTATATTCGTGTTTCGAAGTCAATCAGTGGTTGCTGCACCGCGAAGTAACGTTTTTGTCGTTGCCCATCTAATAACAGCTTGCGGTAAACACATGTAATATGTATTGCAACCTTGAAGTGTTTAATAAACGACAAGCCTTATAGCAATTAACGAGCTGCAAAGAAATTTACCGACAATGTTTCGTGTTAATCCGCCTTAAAACTTTGCAATAATATTTTTATGTACTTTTAAGTGTCGATGCTCAAAAAGATGGATATTTTGTTGCAATATGAAAACTTATGTGAATTAGTTTTGTCGAAATAATGAAAATTAGGAATTGGACGTCCTACATCTGAATTAAAAGTCAAATGCTGTTCGAAGTCAAAAAGTCGAAAACGTATAATATGTGCAAATTTAATCTAAAAAAGTATTCAAAATATCATTGGGTTTGTGGCTGTAAATAGCGTGAAATAAGAAATTGTATATTGTGATTTCCTCGTTTACTTTTGAGAGTAATTCAAATTGGACAAGTAGTGATGTCAGTGATTTAGTACAAAAGAGTGAAAAAGCCAAGCTTTATGAATATTCGAGGCAAATAAAGTTTAGTTTGTTAGGAAAAACTATATCATAATATATTTATAATGAAGCATCTCAATGCCCTAATCTGACTTTAGAAAAACATTTTATAGTTACTAGCTGGTCTGGTAGACCTTGTTCTGCCTTTTCCGTTAGATGGCGCGATGAGTTTCCAGTGGAATTATAAGAATATGAGGCGCGTTCACCACATTGTCCAGAAATGCTATTGAAGAAAAACATATTGGTTTTATAAAAAAAATTCGCAATAAAATAATAAAAAAATAGTGTTGAAAGGTCTCGATAACCAGACGATCATTTAAAAAAAATCATGAAGTTTGTGCAGTACAATTCTTTTATGAACTTGCTGAAAAATCTAGCTTAGTGTTTAAATATATACATAAAATATTGTTGTCAAAGTCAGCTTCTTTTCATTCGTTAAGGCTTTTGATTCTATCTGAAGAAAAAGAGCTAATTCCATTATTTTATCTTGCTCGAACATCGTTGAATTATCGGCGATTTGTCCCTTTTTTCAAAATTTTAATAATATTTTATAGAGAAAATTTGATGTTTTGCATATAACATCACTAGATTTAGAACATACCATCTTGATAGGTTATAAAGGTTCCTAGGAAATTAGATTTATTATTTATTTTGATTTTAATTTATTATAATTCATTATAAGATATTGGAATAATACTAAATTTGAATATGGTTTCTAGCTTCTTTTCTAGCAAACTACTAATGAATCTAGTAAATTGAAGTTGGCATTAAATAGCTAACCATGTAGGCAAATAAATAGTATAACGTTATCTGTTGTTCGATCGATGACTTTTCACTTAACTTGATTATAGAACACCAACGCGTTTCAGTTCCTATTTCATTAGTGGTTGTTGTTATTTCTAAAACGAAATATGTATTCAATTTTTCATTATACTGCCTAAGTGATGTAGAACAAATAAAAAGTTTTATTAAATTGTTGATTTAATGTGCCTAGCACCTTTCTATTTATAAGTAAAGGTTGAAAAACATAGCTTAAGTCAAAAGAGAAAGGTAATTGTATGAATGATTCCTTAAAAATAAAAGGAAAATAAATCGCGGGCAAGGTGTGAAGTTTGATAACCGCTCTACACGTACTTCAGTCTTATTAAACTTGTTGAAAATCCTAGAAAACAAACCTGGATTCACTGACAGGAACACTGTGTGTGCTCATTGCAATGAGCATTAAATTCTGAATAGAATAGATCCTCTTAGTTTGTTCTATATATCCCAGAAGTATTTTTAAATTTTCGATTTTGTGTTGATACTGATGTTTTTTCAACCCCACGGTGAATGCGTTCTATGCAGAGGTTCGAATATTCGAAAATTCATGACTCGCAAACCATAGATCGCAGGAAATTGTTCGTGCTAGAAATGGAATCTCCAGGAAATTCTCCGTTAGACTAGTAATATCTGGCGGAAAAACCGCCCTTTTTAATTTTTTAATACTTCTTTTGATCTTCGAAAAAAAAAATGTTTTCGACTTCATCATCGAATATATTAAAACCTAGAGCGTCTAGCGTCTAGCGTCTTCTATGGCTTCTCATTGGAAAGAATATTTAATTCTGAATAGAATAGACCCTATTGGAATTGCTGTATATCCTAGAAACATTTTTTAAATTTTCACTTTTTGTGCCAAGGCATGTTTTTTATCCCTGTAATGAATACGTTCCATGCAGAGGTCCGGAAAAAAATTCATAACTCGAGAACTATAAACCATAGAAGATTGTTCGAGGCATGTTTGGAATCTGTGGAAAATTCTACATCAGATTAATAATATTTCGCGGAAAAATCGCCTCTTTAGTACGTTTTACGGACTTCGAATAAAAAAAATTGGTAAAACAATTTTTTTTCAACTTTATCATTGAATATCTCAAAAATTAGAGCACCTAGCGTTTTCTGCGACTACTCATCAAAATAAGCATTCAATTTTGAATAGAATAGACCATTTTCAATTGTCATATCTATCGTAGAAATATTTTTAGTTTGTCAATTTTCGTTTCCATTCATGTTTTTTACTGGTATGATCTAATAATAAATCAGGTCATATCTCCTCCGGAATTATTCTGACGACGTTTTAAATGCTTTTTTCGAAATCCTCGCCATGGAGTTAGTATAACGCCGAATTTTGATAAAAGTGGTAGAAAAAAAATTCCTCGAATTTTGAAGGGTACACGATCGAAAAGTAGAAAATTTTTCAAAATTTTTTTAGCGACTCGGGAATTCGGTAATAAGGTATTATGAACATTCGAAATTGATCGGAAATATTAGTTTTTACGTAGTATTAGGGAAATACTTTTTTCCTCACATATTATAGTCGGGTGCCCGAAACTATGCAGGAGTTCGGAAACGGAATTCATAACTCGGAAACTATAGGTCGTAGGAGATTGTTCGGGGCAGATTTGAAATCTGCGGGAAATTCTTCATCAGATAAATATTAATTCGCCGAAAAACTGCCTTTTTGGTACGTTTTTCGCACTTCGAATAAAAAAATCTGTAAAAAAATTTTTTTTCCGATTTTATCACTGAATATCTCAAAACTTAAAGTACATAGCGTCTTCCGTGAGTGTTCATCGTAAAGAGCATTCAATTTTGAATAGAATAGACCATTTTGGATTTTCATATTTATCGTAGAAATATTTTTAGTTTGTAAATTTTCGTTTCCATGCATGTTTTTTACTGGTATGATCTAATAATAAATCAAGTCATATCTCCTTCGGAATTGTTCTGATAACGTTTTAAATGCTTTTTTCGAAATCTTCATCATGGAGTTAGGGTAATGCCGAATTTTGATAAAAATGGTAGAAAAAAAAATCCTTCAAATTTTGAGACGATCGAAAAGTTGAAAATTTTTCAAAATTTTTGTAGCGACTCGGGAATTCGGTAATAAGATATTATGAACATTCGAAATTGACCGGAAACATTAGTTTTCACGTACTATTGGAGGAAATATTTTTTCAACATATACGACATACACGACTTGCCAAATATAGATCGTAGGAAATTGTTCGTGCTAAATATGAAATCTGCGGGAAATCCTCTATTAGAAAAATTCGAAAAAAAAAATTTCCGATTTTATCATAGAATATATAAAAATCTAGAGCACCCTAGCGTCTTCTATAGCTACTCATTAGAAAGAATATTTAGTTCTGAATAGAACAGACCCTATTGAGTTCTGCTATTTATTCCAAAAATAATTTTAAATTTTCGATTTTTGTGTCGATGCATGTTTTATATCACTACAATGAATACGTTCTATGCAGAGGTTCGGAAAAAAATCATAACTCGACAACAATAGATCGTAAAAGGTTGTTCGGGGCAGATTCGGAATCTGTGGAAAATTCTACATCAGACCAATAATATTTCGCGGAAAAACCGCCTCCTTAGTACGTTTTTACGGACTTCTCAATAGAAAATGTTAAAAAAAAAAATTTGTTTAACTTTATCACTGAATATTCACACACATTTGTAAATTCGGCCAGAAAAATCCAAAATTTAACGTCAAGTTTTGACGTCTTTACATAGATTAACTACACGAATAGATACATAATCTAGTAAATGCATTGAGTGCTATGATTCAAGCATAACCTAGCCAGTATACAATTTTATTAGTCTGGTTACAACTGTAATTATTATGATATATAACTAGCGAGTATCCGCGACTTCGTTTACGTATGGTGGTAACAAAAGCGATATAGAGAGGTACTTACTTATTTAAATACCTCTTTATAAACCACGTTTTTCGTTGCATTTTCTTTCAATTTTTGCTAACAACTAAAAGTTTATATTTGTATATATTTTTAAAAAGTATGTACAAAAATAAAATCAAATATACCTGTTCAAGTGTTTTTTTTTCGAAAAACTAACCGTTTTTTAAATAAAAAATATTATAATATTTAAATGGCGATTTCGTGCCTTTGAAATTTGACTTTTAAAAAGAACCTCTTTAGCGAACCTTCACATCCTACAATCAATCCTCTTTATTGAATTTCTACATATCAACCTGTATGCCAAAATTCTGCTTTTTACGTCAAGCAGTTAAAGCAGAATCTTGATTAATGGCCCGATTTTTTTAAACACCCTGTGTATATTATAACTGTATATGTATAAATAAACCATGAATTCTTTAAACGAAAAATGTTGCACTATTTAAAAAATGTTTTTTTTTAATCAACGTAAAAAAATTGGAAAAAAATTATATCTAGGAAAGTTTTGGGTAACGAAACTTTACCGATTTTTAAATAAGTCGATGCAACCACCGTTTTCTTCTATATTTTCTTGCATTTCAAGCAAAAACCAGAACAGCCTTTTAACAAACTGAGAAGATGTTGCAAATTTCCCGTAAACAATTAAACCAACAATGGTTATGTTTTAGTGACAAATGTCGACCTCGATAATTTTATATGCGATGCTATTTAAAACTATCTGCTTCCAATTCATTAAACATCCTAAAAATTTAATGTTATATTGCTTTTTATTGTTGTTTGTAGAAAAATATTGAATAATATTTGTGTTAAAAGAAATTTTAACGCACACATGCGTTCCTTAACACTTATATCATAAATAACTCTTAAAAATCTTGTTGCAAATCCCAAGCAATTTGCAAAACCAGAATTACAACGTATAGTGACAATTAACAGTAACGAGTTCATATTTCGGCACTAATATAGATAGTTTATTAACTGAATTATCGTAATAGAAACCTTCCCCGTAGCTGAATAAATCCATTGACCATATCAACCCAATCAATTAATATTAATTTCAAAATTTCTGTCTAAACAAGGTAAAAGTTAACAACATATCATTACGCGCTTGGGGCAATGTATCCCGATAAATATATGATTAAAATAGACATTATTTGGTCAACTAGTGACGTCCGAATGTGCTTTAAATAAAGTTCGAAATAATTTATTCGAAAATCCTACGTCCTATCCTACGTCATGTCCACGCCAATTCGCTTTGGGTAAAATCTAAAAGTCACCCCTTTGGACACGGCCGGTCGGCGTAATTTTATTAATATTCATAACTTTTTGTCGTTGGAAAGGAACCTCCATTTAACGATAGCGTGGGTGTTTTGCGTTCAAATAGCCGTCTGGAGAGAGCTGGTGATCACAGCACAAAGAAACAGTAGGGATGGGAATTGTTTTTCGATAGATATGGTTATCGATATATTTTTTATAATTTATATGACAAAAAATAAAACATATGACAAACGTTTCGCCAACACTGTAGCCTCATGAGATGTTAGATCTTAAAATAATAAAGAAATTAATTTCTTAGCCTTGACAATAACTATTAAGAATAATAAACACGAGTTTCAAATTTTCCACAAGGGATCTCATACGGACATTACAATACACAATACTTCTAATCATCCTTTCGCACCTAAAACACCAGCCTATAATAGTTTTGTTCATAGATTCACCAACATACCTCTAAAAGTTATACTTAAGGGTTAAATATAATAAAACAAATAATGGTTAATAACGGTTATCACGAAAATCTTATAGATAAAATAATAAAAAAGAAAAAAGTAATCAAAAAATATCCTGCCAATTTTATTTTTACTATATCGGCTGTCCCAAAAGTGGATAGAGGGGTCATTTTCAATAAAAATCACCCTCTATGTTGTTATTCAATTGTGAATAGTTTAAAAGTTCTAGCCATATTTGTGTATTTGTAAATTCCAGCACATTGTCAAATAAAATCTTTAAAAAAAATGACACCTTTGATTAAACATAACGGTTTTTTTGTTATGTACCTATAACTGATGTGCCTTTCTAATAAAATATTTAAAAACAACGGCGAAATTTGACCGAAACCATGCCAAATGGGCAATGTGTTAGAAGAGATAGAACATATTCATAAGTAAAATCATTAGAAAACAATACACTGCCTCTTATGGCAGGATTCTTATCAATTTTTTGGGTTGTCTTTAAAGATTAATGTAGTAAACCTGGTATTTTTTACATATTATTAAAGAGGTTGTTTTGAGTGTAAGTAATAAGTCCATTACTCACTGGTAAGAGTAAAAGATAATTTTGCTTGAGCAAAAACATCGGTAATGTAATGTAATACATTTGCTTTCATTATTCCAGGTGGGGAAGCCTGCCTATGGACGGAGCAAGTGCACGAATGGAACCTGGACTCCCGGCTCTGGCCGAGGGCCGCTGCCTTCGCTGAAAGAGTGTGGACCGACCCCCAGCTGGACACGACGACCTTCAGCATCCAAGAAGACGTTTACACGCGACTGACCACACAGAGGGAGAGGCTGATCAGCAGGGGGCTGCAGCCCGAGGCGATGTGGCCGGCGTGGTGCACACAGAATCCGGGAATGTGCCTCTAGGTTGTTGACATATGTAAAAAGTATGGATACTTTTCCTTTTGTTGAATCTCGGTAGAGAGCAGAGAAATAAAATAACTTCAGATTGGTGTTAAGTCATGCAATAATTTCAGTGCCAGATTTTTTTTTAGCAGAATACCTCTTCCTTCTTTCTGTTGGTTCCTCCGCCTCTGATTTTTATGAGGTTTACTTCAGTGATCCATTTTTTAGCTCGAACTTTAAGACAATTAGAAAATATACCATTTTTTAAAAGTAGAAAACTAACAGTGTTAGTTTTAGTCCTAAAATAAGACAATAAAATTAGGTCCTTCATTTATAGTCATCAGTTAAAAAACACTCTATATATCTAAATCATTATAGCAAAAAAACGGATTTTAGCATTTTCTTGCACTTACATTGTCAACTTTTGTTTCTTAATTCTCCTGAAGTTTGAGTTTTGCGAGACTTGACAATGAAATTAGTACTATAGTGAAACAAAATTAAAATATAATCCTATTAAAAATATTTTTTAGAATTCAGCTATTAATTACTGGCTATTTTGTTTCTCTGCTATAATTTTGAGAAGACAATACGTTGTTCATATTACGTACGTGAAGTTTAAAAAAAAACTTGTGCCTATATTACAGGGTAATAGGTATTTGCAATTATAGTTGTTAGATCTAATATGAGCATGTAGGCTGTGAAAAATACTATTTAGAGATATGCACTTTTGGTTTCCCACCATGGAGGGTTAATTTAATCACAACTATAAAAATAATTTAAGGAAACTACTTCTTATGCTGGATTATTATACAACAGACCGAATATTTCTCGAATATTTGAACAACTGCTTTTAGAAAAGTGTTCTAGTTCGTATAAAGTGCCTACATTAAACGAAAGTCTATTAAAAAAAATTAGATAACATTAACTTTAAAGTAATTTACCAATCGTTTATATAAAATCATTCTTTTATGTGTACGGTTTTAAACGTGTAATTTACTTTTTCTATAAAATTGAGACAATCAAATCGACTATTTAGCCATAGTTGTGAAAACAATATTTTACTTATTAACAAAAAAGCTTTCAATTTGTGATTCACTGGGTTTTCTGACTCCTGTCGGATTAAGAAATCATGGTTCTTGGCGATTAGACCATGCCAAACTGGAATTACTATCCGACGTTTCGCCCTCGATTGCACGAGGCATCTTCACGAGATCCTCCATTAAAATTGTTAGGATGCTTATAAATTTCAAGCAACTTTTTATGAACAAACTTCTGGATGTCCGCTGTCACCCGAGGAAGCTTTTGTGAAGTAAGCCTAGAGTTGTCTCCATTTCAGCCAAAATCGTGATTCAGATATCTAGACGATACTTCTGTAATATGGCCGCATGGTCCATAAAACCTCCCCATGTATCTTGATCATCTGAATCAGCAACATCCTCATAAAAATTTTACGATGGAAATTAAATCAGATGGTACGATTTCCTTTCCAGATGTTCTGGTACGAAGGAGAGAGGATGGTTCCTTAGGACACTCTGTATATAGAAAACCAACGCATACGAACAGATACCTAACCGCAAATTCACATCATTATCCGGTACAAAAGCAATCAGTTATTAATTCTTTTGTAACAAGGTTAGATTATTTAAAATATAGCAGGCAACCCTGTCACATTACTGCCATTTACTAAGATATAAATAAATTTAAAGGTACCATCGTCACCAACTGGGACACAAATTACCCCTTTTACCATTTTACCATACCATGTTGGTATATCCGTATCTTCTTCTTGAGTATAGATATTCTAAGACATAGGTTGTTTGATGTCAGTTTATTTAAATAAAAGATTTGGGTTTTTAAAAACAACTTTCGTGTCTATTAATCAAAAATAATACAAAATGAAACCTAAGTTTCAAAAGTAGGACAAGAGAAAAAAGAAAATAAAATCTTTAAATAAACCATAAATTATGTATAAAAATTACTCCCCAAATAAATATTAGAATCAAAATATAATATCTTTGGTAAACCCTCAATTTTGACAACCCACCGTATATGTAACCATGTTTACCATAAACCAACATAACAAAAAAGAATTAAAAATCAACCGTAACAACTAAAATTCTGACACAGATTAACGTGTTTTTTTTTGGAAATCAGAAAAAAGGTTGACACACTAATTTGACAAGAACTGCCCTCCTTTAAAAGTTTTTTATTGGTTAGAACACGAGGAGTCATTATAGGCGCACTCACATTTTAGTTAATATGTATTTCGTAGTTGTCGCCTAGAATTCTACTTTATGTGAGAATTGTATTAAATTTATTTTATATAAATGCCTAAAACTTAGACCAGCTTATCAGCATTCTGGTTCCAAAAGACCATAGCGAAAAAAAAACAGGCAAAGAAAAACCCTCTAGGCCTCTAGGGGAAACAGCGCCCTCAAAAAAACATCGCCTTTTTTGAAACGCTTCTATAAATAACAATGACATGGCATCTTTAAACAAATTGTTATTAAGTCGAGCCTGTTTAGCAATAAATTAGCCAATGGCTAGTGATATCGTTTTAAAATAAATATATAAATGTAATGGCTGTTTACGGGGCCCACTTGATTTGTGATCAAAATTTTTTTCAATCGGAAACAGAGAAACTAACTCAAGCTTTAAGAGGGATTGGATCGATGGATGGGACTGAGGATATTGGACGATCAATTAGAAAAAATGGCAGTCCTAGTCCACAAAATGAAACTGATAAGGAGTTATCGATAGGAAATGTATTTCTTCCATTTATACAGGGAACCTTAAATAAAAAAAAAACACACACGCACAAGAAATTTGACAAAGTGTGCGACCGTTAAAGGACATCATTACGTCTATGCTTAAGGAACGTGAATGATGTATTAGAAAGAAACAAACTGTACATTCTACTGTAACAGTAAAAGAAACCAAAGTTCTTGCATCGGTCCCGAGAATCTATTGAAATTTATAAACATAATAATTTTAATAGAGATACTAAAAATTCCTGAAGATGCCTCGTGCAATCGAAGGCAAAACGTCGGAGAGTAATTCCAATTTGACACGGTCTAATCCCAAGAACCATAATTTCCTAATTGACCACAGCCGTAAAAGCTTTCGTCAGATTGTTCTTCGAAATAAAATTGTCTGTCAATTTTGAATTATTGCTTGAAGAGATCCTGTAGTTCCCAAATTATGTGTAGTAAGTACTCTTACATATAGTGTTCAGACCTCTAACTGATTTATTCTTAGCACTATAAAAAAAATTAAAAAAATTGATCAAGCTAGGATTTTCTTATAGAGGTTGTATACTTAACATAGGATTAATTTTATATTGTCACTTTGAAAGATTTTTATGAACTAAGGTACGTGTATTCAAAAATCTCGGAGGATGATTTTTTTTAGGAATACAATAAATTTTGTCAAACTTTTTGTTTTATTGTTCTTCTATGGTAAATCCAAAAAAAAAGGACTGTAAAAATATGGTTGCTATACAAATAGTATATGTCAAGAGAAGTACTTAAAAAATAATCTGAGATTCGATCTTACATTTTTATAGATACCTAATTTTTTTCTTTGTTGTATCGTTTAAAATCAAGGTAAGTGTGCCAGTTACATGAAATTAATATACTTTATAACGTAGCAGTTAGTACCAGGTGGAATATGTGTCACTGTTACAGGGTGAGTCATTATATTATTATTGTAAATTTGGCAAAAAAGGTGACATAGAGGTGTGCATAGATAGCTGTTGTTTATTTTATTGAACACACTGTATAGAAAAAGCAATGTTAAATATAAAATAGAAGGCATGTTATTTTAAATAAAATGTAAAATAGTGTAAAAATATTTGCCATATTATTCGCTCAATAATGGCTGAATATTCGTTTTTTAACCGACTTCAAAAAGAGAGAGGTTTCTTAAATCGACCCTTTACTTTGTTTTACTTTTTTTTCTAAGTTTTTTTATTCACGCAATCATTAAAATATATGGACTTTTCATCAAGTGCAAGGAGTACCACCCGGTTTATAATTATTATACAACTATTAAATTATAAAATGTTATATTCTTTTGTATAAAATTAGAAAACCCTGTATATAAAAACCACAGTACTTGAGTCCTCGTGCTAAAAAAATATTACAATTCAGGATAATATAAGGAAAAACATATTTGAGTCTATGATTTCACCTAGCCCGCCCTTTTGAAATTTACGGTCATTAAAAACACACACACAAACAGTATGCTATTAAAGGGTATTTATTTTAACATTTTGAGCTTGATTGGTTCAAATAAATTAAACGGCCACTCTATATATAATGACTGCACCCTAAAAAATTGTAAACTAAAGACAGTAAATGATAAGTTGGATGTTATAAGTTAGAATGAAATGTGTAAATAGAAAACTGTAAATATGTTATTAGTTAAAAGTGTAGATTTAAGATAATGTCTCTATTGACTTAGGAAAACCATTGACCAAGCTGTTTTGTTAAGTTTATGTAGCTTTTAGTTATTTTATAAATAAAGCATTTCTCCAAATTTGTCTCTGGCTTATAATTCATGGCGAGGTGTAAAATGTAAAAAATATCGATTTCCAAACAATGAAAATACTGAATTTTCTATAGTGACCATCGTATATTGATGACATAAAGTCCGTCGCCCCTGTCTAACTTTTGAACCACTCGGTATATTGCCAGGAAATTTGGAACGAATATTTGTTTTAATGCTGAGAGCTCCTTTTCCTTGAATGGAAAGGTCAACACTCAAAATTGTAGATATTGGAGTGATGAAAACCGCCATGCGTTACGCGAAGGACATTTCCTCAAAAACTAAATGTTTGGGTGGGTATTTTGGACTGCTGCAGGATACCATCACTCCACTTATTGATGTTGTTGCTCAAAACCGACGTTAGTTCCACTTTAGCCTTACGTTTCAATAGGACGGTGCCCCGCCACATTGTTTTAGAGACACTAGAAATTACTTAAATGCAACCTATCCGGCATTGACGGATTAGTCGCTGAGGTCCGACAAAGTGGCCAGTTTGCTCACCAGATTTTATATCACTTTATTATTTTCTATGGTTATGTAGAATCTCAAGCTTTCAAAATGGCTCTGGATTGTCTGGACGAACTACGTAAAAGTTGGTACCCTCCATATTGTGAGGGAAGAATTCACTAACAGGATGTTCATTTGTCAAGAGGTGCTAGGAGGACATTTATATCATCTTTTAAAATGAAAATTTGACGATTTTCTCTTTCTGCTTGTTTCAGTTTTATAATATTTGTTTTATCGGTTTTTTATAAATGTTATATTGTTTTAATAAAATATCGTTTCATTTTCGTACTTCACTTAGCATGGAGTATTTACAATGGTAACATCAAAAAATGTCTCAAAAGTATAATAATGATTCTATTACGAAACATTATTATTGGTCATCATTGCTGAATCAAATGTTTTCAAAAAAACGATGTTTCCATAAAAAAAGTTTCAAATTTGTTCATATATTATCGAAGATACGTAATGCCTATAGCAAATGCATCGAGTATTGTGACCACCCAAGAATAACATTCCAGATCATGAAGGATTATATCCTTCAGATTTTTGATACATTATTAAATAAACAGTAGAATTATAACGGGGTACTTACTAGAAAATCTCAGTTTATCGGAATGCAAGTTCTTCTAAAAAATTGCCAAATACGTAAAGCATTGTTATACAGGGTTTTAGGGGTTTGACTACAAATATTTAACATAATAATAGTATAACTAATTTTGATTAAACATTTCTTATATTACACTGGGTCTATTCTTTATCCATTTCGAGAAACATGGTCATATTTTTTTTGTTTTTTAAATTAAAATTAAAAGCGCAGATTAATATTTATTTATTTTATTATGTTAAACAATTAATTATATCATTTTTAACAAAATTCCTGCAGTTTTTTTACTAAAATACAACAATTTAAATTTGGAGGATAAGAGTATCTACTATTTAATTTTTCCTTAAAAACACTTACTTAAAAAGGGCAACGTCACAGAATTCAACAAACATATGACAATTATAATTGGCAAACATGCACTTCTTCATGGCTTACTTCAAATTACATAATATATATATATATATATATATATATATATATATATATATATATATATATATATATAATATATATATATATATATATATATATATATATATATATATATATATATATATATATATATATATTTTCATTCAACGGGCAAATGTATAAACAAATGGATGGTACTCCAATGGGGTCCTCGCTATCACCAGTAGTCGCGAATTTATTTACGATATACTTCGAGAAAGAAGCTCTTGAGAAAGCAAGTTTAAAGTCCAAATTATGGATTCGTTATGTGGATGACATATTTATTATATGGCAACATGGTCAACAACAACAACAAAAACAAGAATACAATTTACTCTAGAGTTGGAGGAAAATAACAAACTACCACTTTTAGATGTTTTGGTCACAAAACTGCATAACGGATATTTCGAATACACCGTGTATAGAAAACCAACACATACAGACAGATATTTAAATGCAAAATAACATTATCACCCAGCACAAATTCAAGATGTGGCAAATACCCTAATATCCAGGCACAACAGACAGAATCGGAAGAATTCTTAGGAAACACAACATACAAACAATACACAAGCCACAAACAACTATAGATAAACTACTCGGAAACCCAAAAGATAAAATCAAACTGGAAAATCACGGAGTGTACAGAATTCCGTGCTAGGACTGTGAAAAGTTGTACGTGGGGCAAACTAACAAGCGAATATCAGCAAGAGTGGAAGAGCATAAACTCAGCATTAGAAATAAACAAACAACCTCAGCTTTATTCCTACATTATCAGGAAACCGGCCATAAAATAAATTTCGATGGGTGTAGGGAGATTGCCAATATAGAACATTATAAAACCAGAATAATCCGGGAAGCCATAGAAATTGAAAAACAAGGTGATTTGAATAAAAGGGACGAATCATTAAAACTACCAACAGTATGGAAGACAATAATCGACAAATCTAAAATCGCAAAAATTCAAGCGCAATTAGCGCAACAACAACAGCACCATCCGGAAAACATAAATAACGACCAACGCCTGCGCAGATATAACCTTCGTCCCCGAGTGGGGGTATAAAAGGAACCGTCGCAGTCACCAACACTTCAGTCTCTATTCGGACGCGAGGAAGAAAGCTTCGAAAATGCCAAATGTGATCTTGGCGAAACGTCAGCAAAACTGTTCTTTTCAGAACGACAGTAGTGAACGGATGTACACCCGGAATGAAAACACATTATATATATATATATATATATATATATATATATATATATATATATATATATATATATATATACATGTCTCTCAAAAGAGGTACAAAATTGTGTGAATTACAATTACAATTAAACCTCAAGCAAAATACAAGATTTAAAATTACAAGGGTCAGTTTTATCACATTATTTTTAAAAGTCCCAAATATTCTCAAGCACACCGTTATCATCAGGATGCCTACTAGTTTCTAAAAAAATTACGACTCTTATCGACTTGTTATGTCTCTATTTCCTGAAATAATTATAATTTAATGTAAAATAGTTTTTATCAAAATGCTGTCTACTGAGCAAAGGATTTTTATAATAGAGTGTTACGGGGATGGTCAAGTATCATACCGATACGTCCTAGAACAATTTAGGAAGAAAATTGAAGGGATACCAATAATTCGGATGCTAATCTGTAACGTAATAAAAAATATATATAAAAAACTGATATATGTTTTGGACCTATATATATATATATAAAAAAATATAAATATAGGAATAGCAATGTCCCTTAGAAATCATGCTAAACTGTTAGCAGCAAAAAACTCATATTTGGACGATTTTAAAAACAAAATACTTCCGTTCAAACCTCACCTCAATTAAACGTTGGAAGAGGTAGATAAAACGAAAATACTACAATTTTGTTGTGGGTGGGAGGCACAATTTTAAGTATTTTTATAAGTTTATTATGTTTTCTAATAAATGCGTATTTTCTACTAATAGAGCTGCAGCCTCCCAGCACATCAGGTACTGGTCTCGACAAAACTTCGAAGTAAGAATAATGGCCCAAAGCAAAGACAATGTTATACAAAAGTAAAGGTGTGGTGCGCGATGTCTGTCCATGGCATTATAGGCCCATATTTCTACAATAACACCTGCAATTTAATATGGTTCTTAGAAATGCTGAATACATTTTTTAGCGATGAACTCGAAAATTTGTCATTCAAATTTCTCCAAAAAAAAAATGTATTTTCAACAGGATGGTTGTCCAGGACATTGCGCGAAGTAACAGAATCACTCAACCGCAAATTTGGTACAAGATGGATTGGACGAAACGGCCCAATTTGTGACCCCCAAAGAGCCCTGACTTAACTGTGGCCGAATTTTTACATGACGGAACGAATTGGTGGTCTAAAGGAATTTTAAAAAATTAGCCTAAAAGAGTGTTTTATAAATATTTTTCTAAACTATGCCCAAAAATTAAATACGATATAAGTAAAATATTGGGAGGAATCTAATATGGTGGAACAAAATAGCACACAATAAAAATGCTAGAATAGAGACTATATATTTGTTACTAAATGCCTTTGTCCTAACCTAAATCGGGTTATCAATACTGGCTAAATGATATGCTTTATATTTCAGAAGTGTAAGGTTTACATTATTTTTATTAATAAAGCTAATAAACACAATTTATTTGACGAGCAGTTTATATGAGATTCTTCCTTCACTTTATTCGTACTAGGTTGTCATAAACCGCCTCAATTTGACGATATTCGTCCTCCGAACAATCGAATTTAGGACACGATTTTATGACATTTAGACCTATTTAAGTTATTTTTTACGATTGCTTAATATTTGAGAGTCATAAACTTTTTATTTCAAATAAATTGGCAATGATTTGACTCAAATACTTCCTATCAATTTAGCGTTCCCAAATAGCCCAACAATTCGGGCAGTCTAAATTAAGACCCACTTTTAAGTTGCCTTATTTTATTATTCAGGTTATTACTCAGATGCCCTAAAAATAAAAAAAAAAATTAAAGGGTTAATTAAATTAGTAATTATATCTTTTAAAAGGTCATAGTTATAAAAGACACTTCAATTTATCTCAAATTTTGCACAAAAAGCAAGTTTTACAGAGGAGACAACTTGTAATATTTTGATAAAAATCAGAGACAGAAAAATAAAATGGCAACCTAATAAACTATTTAAAACAATCAGGCTGAAAAACTAATTATTACATTAATTTCAAGTTTTGGGGATCCACTGTGTGATATAGGGATAAATTGGTAAAACTGTGGTACGCATTGAAGATGGCGAAACAAAATGACGGCTAAATAAAATATCTAAAAAATCAATATAAAAAAATGTTCTTATTCAATTGACTTATATTGCAGTAAAATTTAATATAATATAAAATTAATATTGGTACAATCCGATATGGAGGAACAGAATGAATGGGACACCCTGTATTTTTTGGCATTTCTGGATTCTCCTCATTTTCCCCTTCCCAAAAATATATAATTTGTCTATTTTCGGAACAGTAGTTTTTAACTTATTCCACTTTAAAGTTACCACATATGACCATTTCATAGATATGTAGCCATATTTAAATCGCGGTACCCTTGAAATGATGAAAAGTCAGCTAAAAACAAAGGAGTCTTATTAGACGTGAATGCAATCTACAGATACTTAAATCGCTTTACCCATGGAATGTCACCAACAAAATAGTAATTTGTAAAAAAAATATATTTATTGTGATTATATAGTAGGGTGGGTCGATTTTCTAGTTTTTTCATGCCTGTAGTGAAGAAAGTTGCCAAATGGTCTAGAATGAATAGGGTTATTTTTATTTTTTTTTATTTTAATATTTGACCCCCCCGCCCGACCCCTAAAAAAAATAAAAAAATTAAATCGTTTTTTAGTGACGCCTGTTGCTTCAAACAACTAAGAATAGCTTCAAATAAACCACATTAAAATTTTATTAAATTCGAAGAACGTTTAACCCCCCCGCCAGGCATATTTTTAAAAAACAGCCGCCACATCTCCACTCCACGCCACGTCTATGGTAATCTACGTTAGTGGACCGTCTGGCGCCGTTTGTATCGACGGTACCGACGGCAACGGCCAAGTGTGCTTTTATTTTCAGTATACTGTTGATTAGCGTCAAGTGTAGTTGAGTTTTGCCAGTATTATATTCCATATTCGTCGAATACGTTAAATTCTTGCTCCGAGTAAAGTGTTCCTGTGAAAAACATTGTCTAATGTACGTAAAGTATTAACGCGGAAGACAATTCGTGATCCCGTGTTTGATGAACCTTCCGATTTATGTGAGACAATGCTTCCGTGTTATGGTGACGTAATGCGATATTTTCTATATATCCAGAATGACGTGGCCGGTAGTGGCGAAGGTAAAAATAAAACAGTTACCGAAATAATTAAAATTGTTGTTAAAAAAGTTCAACAAATATGGATGAAGGCAAGTCTACCGTTTATATCAGACCAGCAGTGTATTTCATTATTGAAAAAATATCACCAACAATTTATGAACATTAAGAAGTCACTAAAGAAAACAAGCGATGCTGCCAAAAATAAACTTCACAAATTTCGAGATGATGCTAATACTAAGCTTTTTGATATTTCCAAGTGCAAATGCACCGATTTTTCCTTCTGTATTTGTGAGAAGTCGAATAAAGTTCCAAAAATGGAACAGCCTTTTCTTAATGACCAAAGAACTACAAGATTGATGTTTATAGGGCAAGTGGATGCCAAAACAAGTAAAACTTTACAGAAAAAACAAAAAAGAAAAAATAGAGACCTCACTTGTAATGTTCCGGCAAAGAAAATTCAACCAAACATTCCCAGTAATCTCCCAGAAAAAACGATTGAAGAAGACGACCCATCAGACATATCAGAACGTAGCGAACCAAGTTTTGATCCAAACTTTAATCCAGAACCCTCAACTTCTACAGGAATAACCCTCAAATTCCCTGCATTAGCTAAAGCAATGGACCGAGCTGGATTGTCCAGTTGAAAAGGAGCTATGATCGCTAGCGCAGTTCTTGAAGATGTTGGATTGATATCCCAAAAGGACAAGTCCTATGTAATAGATAAGTCCAAGTTGGATCGACAAAGGAAAAGGCAACGGTGTGATTTACAAAAAAACATACTGGAATATGGTGCAACGCTTCAAGCTCTCTATTTTGATGGTCGCAAAGATCGAACTCTTCATATAGAAAAACAGGGAGATACTTCATCGCGAAAGACCATTGTCGAAGAACATATAGTGCTATTGAAGGAACCAGGTAGCGACTATATAGGGCACGTAACACCTGAAAATGGTACTGCAAAGACCATAGCTGCGACAATTCTAAGTTTTTTCACAGACAACGAGGTTCCACTTAGCGATTTGATTGCTGTCGGCTGCGATGGTACAGTTATTAATACTGGAGTCAACGGTGGAGTAATTCATTTGTTAGAATTACATCTTAATCGACCTTTACAATGGCTAATTTGTCAACTCCATACAAACGAATTGCCACTCCGGCATTTACTCCGACATCTGGATGGAAAAACCACAGGACCAGGATCATTCTCGGGTCAAATTGGCAAGCTGTTAGAAACTTGTGAGCAGTTACCTGTTGTGTGCTACGCAAAAATCGAAGTCGATTTACCTGAGGTTGATTCAAAAGAATTAAGCACTGATCAGAATTATTTGTACCAGATTTGCAACGCTATATCTACTGGAAACTGTCCACCCAATCTAGCAAATAAATCTCCTGGCAAGTTATCCCATGCAAGATGGCTAACTACGGCAAATCGTATTTTGCGTGCTTACATTGCGATTAAAAATCCCTCTCCTAGTCTAAAAATTTTGACAGAGTACATTCTACGAGTCTATGCTAAGATTTGGTTTCTAGTGAAAACTGTACCATTGTGCACATCTGGAACTCTCCATCTTTGGAAGCTAATCCAATATTCCAGATATTTGAGTGACGAATTAAAAGCCGTAGTTGACCCCGTGATTCAACGAAATGGCTTTCATGGCCATCCTGAAAATATCATATTGACCATGATCTTTGACTCGCGTCGTCATATAAGAGAATTAGGATATAGGAGGATATTGAGCTGCAGGTCGAAGGAGAAAGAAAATTTGACGAGCTCTGTAAGAAAATTTGAAATTCCCAAGTTCAATTTTGAAGCCGAATCTTATCTGGATCTAATAAATTGGCACCAGTGCAAAGTAACGGAGCCGCCAATGACAAAACATCTAACTATTGAAGAAATTCAGACATTTATTGAAATCGGCAGCTATCCAGAAGGGGATTTATGGAAGTTACCCTGCCACACACAGGCTGTTGAAAGAGGTGTCAAATTAGTGACAGAGGCATCTTCGGCCGTATGTGGGTTCACTAATAGGGATGGTTGGATACGTACAACTCTAGCATCTAGGAGCAATATGCCAAAGTTCAACACAAAATCAGATTATAAAGTAGAAAAATAAAAACTGCTACACCTATATGGTTAAGGGAAAGGGTGGGCAGGGATGGAACTCGATGGCAGCCACCTCCCCGTGGTGAGTTCTGGGTTATTTTGTATATTTTTTATACAAAATAAGCGAAGAGCTGCAGTTAAGTGGACAAATAGGAAAAAAACGTTTTCTTTTTTTTTTATCAATGGCTGGCGGGGGGACTAAATGTATTTAGAAATTGAAAAAAATTTTTTTGGGTAATGAGAAAAACATAATTAACAATTTTTTGGTACAGGCAAACTCATTTTTCAATTTTGATTTTTTTCGAGGGTGGGGGGCTAGCGGGGGGGTCAAACCAAGACAAAAAAATTTGAAAAAATTTCTACATGATTATTTCACCCAAATGCAACTTTTCAAACTACAAGCCTCTTGAAATTGAAAAAAAAGTAAAAAAACGACCCACCCTATATATAGGGTTATTCACGCAACCCGTTCATTAAAAATTTTTGATGATGCCATTTAGAAAAAAATTCCAAATTTTGGGTTTAAGGTAAGGTCAAGTGGTACTTCTTTTTTGAAATAGTTTCAACTCCCTGTCACTTCCGGTTTAACCGGAAGTTGGTATCAACTTGCTTATTTTAAATGGAACACCCTGTATTTTATGATATTTTGGATTCTACGGAGAATTTTAATGCTATTTTATGTAGCATGTCCTATACCTACGTTCAAGCGTTCTTAAGATATTTGACCTTGAACCAAAAATGAGCCTTCGGGGTACCAAATTTTAAAATTTCATATTTTTGTAAGTTTTGAAGATATAATCTTCATATTCTGCAGACGGTCGGTAAATAATCTTAGGTTTCTATTTTTTTTTATTGAATTTATCTATTTTTATACAGGGTGTCCTAAATTCAGCGCCAAACATTCACATTTTCAAAGCCGCTAAAGTCCGTTTTTTTAAATGGGACACCCTATAACTTTATGTACTATCAAATGTAGAATTTAATTTTCTATCGAACTGTATTAAAGTTCCCTATACCTATTCGTAATCATTTTCGAAATAATCAGGTTTTTATTAAACTATGATATGTATTTGCTAAATGCTTACACCTTCCCGTAGTAAGCCATGGAAAAACAATTGTTGTGCTTTTCTATTCAACATGACAGCTGATTTGAAACTTTTAAATTAAAATAAAATAACACTCAAAACCTGATATTCTCAATTTATTTTATATTCGGGGAGAATGTTGCAAAATATTGGAGAGAACGTGGTTTTTAATGAAAAACATCCTCATTTATCGCCAATGAACAAGAGAAAATTGTAGAGGATTAAAACGAAATCTTTTCGTTTCGGAAACGTTAAAGTTATAAAAAATGTAACAAATTGTTTACATTATTTTTAACCATATCTACTAAGTTCGAGACTGTTCTAAACTTGTTTTAGTGAACTTAAAAATTATAGCAATCTAACAATCAACAATAAATAAATAAAATAATAAAATTGAATTATAACAAATGTTCTATATGCTGTCCGTTCATTTGAAGACACATTTCAATTCTTCTTTGTACAGTTGCTGTGGCCCGTTGAATTTGTCCGTTTTCTAATTCGGCAAAAGCTGTTCGTATCCTGTCCAGTTGTTGGTTATTTTGGTTATTTACTGGGGAAGCATAGACTTTACCTTTGATAAATCTCCATAAATAAAAGTCTAGGGGTGTTAAATCAGGCGATCGCGGGGGCCTTCTCCAAGGGCCATTGGGACCAATCCAGCGATCTTCAAAAATTCGAGATAATTGGAGATAAACTGCAGCGGAATTATGTGCTGGTGACCCATCTAATTGATACCAATAATTTTGCAGCTCACCAATAGGAATTTCTTCATCACTGTTTAAATTGTCTTCATAAATGCAGTATCGCACTTGATCATTTAATACTATACCGAAAACATTGAAGCTAAACCTCTCTTGAGAACGCATTTCGCGTAAAGCGTGCGGATTTTCTGCTGCCCAGAAATGTTCGTTTCTTCTATTTGTTATTCCTTCTCTAGAAAATTTCGCTTCATCAGTCCAAAATATTTTTGAAAGGAATTGAGGGTCCTCTTGAATTTTCAAAAACATGAATTCGCAAAATTCTACTCGTCGAACGTCATCACCAGGTCTCAAGGCTTGCACGTTTTGGAAGGAATAAGGGTGCATATGATGTTCGTTCAAGATTCTTTGGACAGATGAAGAAGAAATTCCCAAATCGTTTTCTGCAGACGGTATTGAACATTGCGGGTTTGCGTGGAAATAAGCTAATGTGTTTATTACGTTATCCTAGGCATTTTTCACTGGTTTCGGAACATTTTTTGTAACTTTAACCTAGCCAAAACGCAAAAAGTTCGTTTCAATCCTCTAGAATTTTGACTTGTTCATTGGCGGCAAACCAGGGTGGCGTTCATTAAACACACGACACGTTCTCTCCAAAATTTTTTAACATTCTCCATGAATATAAAATAGATTGAGAATATCAGCGTTTGAGTATTCTTCCATTTCGACTTAGAAGATTTAGTTTAACACTGACAGCTTTCGACAAATAAAGCATACTAATCATCTGTCATATTGGATATTGGATCTTAATTATTTTTCCATGGCTCACCATTGGAACATGTAAACATTTTAGCAAATACATAGGATATTTTTATAAGACCCAATTATTTCGAAAATGATTACGAATAGGTATAGAGAACCTTAATACAGTTCGATAGAAAATGAAATTCTACATTTGAGAGTGCATAAAGTTATAGGGTGTCCCATTTAAAAAAACGGACTTTAGGGCTTTGAAAATGTGAATGTTTGCCGTTGAATTTAGCACACCCTCTATAAAAATAGACAAATTCAATAAAAAAAATAGAAACCTAAGATTATTTACCGATCGTCTGCAAAATATGAAGATTATATCTTCAAAACTTACAAAAATATGAGATTTTAAAATTTGGTACCCCGAAGGCTCATTTTCGGTTCAAGGTCAAATATCTTAAGAAAGCTTGAACTTAGGTATAGAACATGCTACATAAAATAGCATTAACATTCTCCGTAGAATCCAAAAATATCATAAAATACAGGGTGTTCCACTTAAAATAAGCAAGTTGATACCAACTTCCGGTTAAACCGGAAGTGCCAGGAAATAGAAAATATTTCAAAAAAGAAGTACCCCTTGACCTTACCTTAAAACCAAAATTTGAAATTTTTCTAAATGGCATCATCAAAAACTTTTAATGAACGGGTTGCGTAAATAACCCTGTATATATACTAATACAACGATAACAAACAAACGAACAAACAAAAAGAAAAAAAGAACTAGGAATTCATACTTTTACAGCCTATTTTCGTGACCCCATTCATTATCCAAGCAATTTTGAAACACTCTTTCCGGTTTCCTAATTGCTTGGGTAATCAATGTGGGATATTTTGTATTTGAAACTCTAATTCCATATACTATTTTTTGTCGCAACTGGTCAACACTGTCCGTTCTGTTAAACTACACTTTATCCTTTATATGTCCAAATAAAAAATTGTCCAAAGGTGTAAGGTCGGGACTGTTTGCGAGACAATGAATGAATATTGCCATATTTGCCAATCCATAAATTATATCGAGCATTTAAAAAATCTGTGACCTGTGGAACGTTGTGTGTTAGTACGCCCGCCGACATCTCAATAAATATTGGACCAATAATTTGCTTTCTCAAGATGCCGCACCACACATTTATTGACTTCCGCCCTTGCCTCTTTTGCTCTTCAATTATATGTGGATTTCTTGTTGTCCAATGGTACTTGTTTTTTCTATTAAACTTTCCGGTTGTGGTAAAAAAAGCCTCATCAGACCATAAAATTCTTCTGAATAACGGCATATCTTGCCTCAAGTCTGAGCAGCATATCGTCAAAGAAGTGGAGGCGTTGGTTAATGGTTGAACTGGTCTAATTTTATCCGGGCGGAAATCGATCTGCTCGGATTTAATTTTTCTTCTTCGGTAAATTGCATTTTAGATTTTATTAATTTTGTTTTCCGTAACATCAATGAAATATTTTACTTATGAATAAAAGTAAGTGCTTTGTTTTTGTTGGTTATATTCCATGGGTAAAGCGATTTCATGGGTACCGCGACTTAAGTATGGCTTAAGTGAAATAAGTCTAAAACTACTGTTCGAATATAGAGGAGGAGAGAATCCAAAAATGTTAAAAAATACAGGGTATCCCATTTAAAATAACAAAGTTGATGGTGATTTAGTGATTTTCCGATCGTCCTTTGTTTCTAAAATTGCCTCCATGTAAATCTTTAGGAAATGCCCTATAACTTTCGTAGGAACCATTTCTTGGGATCTTGAAAAAATATGTCTCTCAGAGGGGTGGCAAATTATAAAAAAAACCCTGTACAGATCTGAATTGATTTACACACTGAATGGTATTGCATTACATCAAAAAATCAGAAACATTCGTGGAAAACCATTTTCCAAAAAAGGCTTTTTTGTAAGTACCTATTCCTTACAGGGTGATCAGTTAAGGGTAGCGAGAGGCCATATCTCATAAGATATTGGTCGTATAGATTTGAGAAAAAAAATCGTAATAAAAGTCGCCAAGAGAAATTGCTGAAAATTACTTTCGAGTTTGTCAAACGTCCGCTAGAGGGCGTAACAACCAACACCAAGTAGAAAAATGGGGTTTTTATAGAATTTGGCCTAATGAAAATATATCGATGATATCAATTTCATATTTAGTGACCATGTCCCTACACTTTTTGTCTAAAATGTTTTGTTCCATATATCAAAATAAAGCGGTGGGGGAAGTTCAATTGTTTTTTCAAACAAACCAAGATGTCTCCCGTTTCTTTTGACCGACTTTAGCAAACTTAAGCCCATATGAAAGAGCATAATTTGCACTACAAAACGCTTATTTGGTTTTGAATTTTTGACTTTTGCTGGCGTCGCTAGATGGCGTTAACTGAATTAGTAGCATATTTTTTAGTTTTTTTCAAAAAAAAAGCAAATGTAATGGTATATTCATTTTTACATATTTTAAAAGGGGATAAATTTCTCTATAATTTAATGAAAATAATTTATCATCTACCTTTTTTTGAACCGTTCACCAAAATATTATTTTATTTTATTAAAAAATGGCACGCCACTGCTTTTTGTCAAAATAAAAATCATTTTCGTAATCACTTATTAGTTGCTAACAAAAAGAACCTCTTGACTTTTTTTCGATAGACGAACGGTTTTGGATTGAAAAAATAAGATGTTTAACAATGATAACTATAAGGTACAAAATTATTTTTAAATATTACATCTCACAATAATAAAATTATTACCTATTATTTTTATCATTAATAATCATTTAATTACCGAGAGATGCTTTAGTTCATAATTTATTATTAATAATTATTATTACTTCATAAATTAAATTAAAAATCAAACTTAACTAACATCGCATTTAAGCGAAGCAGGCCATGATCTACGTTAAGAAACAAAACACCAAATTGTCAATCACGTTGATATTCATTTTGATAGTTCCTGCTATTGACATCTAATTTAATGTTATATAAAAAGTATTTTTACAACAAATCATGCCTTTTACGAATGAAGAAGCCTTTGATATGTTGAGAATTTATTTTCAATGTTTTGAAAATGCGGCGATTGCTTCTAGGCAGTATGCACTGCGTTATCCCCTCCGAAGACACCATTCTAGAATGGTTTTTCATCGTTTAGCCTTATGTTTAAGGCAACAAGGCCAAGTGCAACCAACTCCAACTTTGAGAAGAAATCGTAGAGTAAGAAGAGAAGATAACATTATAAATGTGTTGGCTTATATTCACGCACACCCCCATTTAAGCATAAGAGAGATCTCCAGAGATTTAGGAATATCCTATGGCTCAGTGCAAAAAATATTAATGGATTTTAAAATGCATCCATATCACATCGTGATTCATCAAGCCCTAAATGACACTGACTTTGAGCGTAGGCTCGATTACTGCTACTGGCTTAGAGACTTCATTAGGGAAAACCATCATATTTTGCATCGTTTTGCAGTAATGGCAGGGTAAATCTTCATAACGTGCATTACTGGTCGGACACTAATCCACACTGGTTACGTGAAGATTATCGGCAGGGTCGATGGAGCGTCAACGTCTGGTGCGGTGTTATTAATGGTGCTATTATCGGTCCGCACATCTTTAATGGGAATCTAACCGGTGACATGTATTTGAACTTTTTATTTAACGATTTACGAGGACTCTTAGAAAATGTGCCTTTACAAGTAAGAAGAAACATGTGGTTTCAACAAGACGGATGCCCGGCACATTATTCACGAAATGTGCAAGATTTTTTGAACAGGCATTTTCCTAACCGTTGGATTGGTAGAGGCAGTCTATTTTTCTGGCCACCACGGTCCCCCGATTTAACCTGCCTTGATTTTTATCTGTGGGCCCGAAAAAAGGATTTGGTGTATAAAATTCGACCAACTACTCGAGAAGACATGATAGTCCGAATTCAAAATGCCATAAATATTATACCAAGAGCGGAAATTGAGACAGCTGTCAACTCTACCCAGAAGAGATTGGACCAGTGCATTCAAAATAATGGACAACATTTTGAACATTTACGACGAAACTATTAATTTATTTTTAACGTTTATTTTTAAAGTTCCATGTTCTTGTTTTTAGTGTTATTGCTCCTGCTGTTGTTGGACAGTTTTATTAAGATTTTTCATTGTTAAACATCTTATTTTTTTAAAACCAAAAAAAAAGTCAAGAGGTTCTTTTTGTTAGCAACTAATAAGTGATTACGAAAATGATTTTTATTTTGACAAAAAGCAGAGTCGTGCCATTTTTTAATAAAATAAAATAATATTTTGGTCAATATCAACGGTTCAAAAAAAGGTAGATGATAAATTATTTGCATTAAATTATAGAGAAATTTAACCCCTTTTAAAATATGTATAAATGAATATACCATTACATTTGTTTTTTTTTGAAAAAAACTAAAAAATATGCTACTAATTAAATTAACGTCATCTAGCGACGCCAGCAAAAGTAAAAAATTCAAAACCAAATAAACGTTTTGTAGTGCAAATTATGCTCTTTCATATGAGCCTAAGTTTGCTAAAATCGGTCAAAAGAAACGGGAGACATCTTGGTTTGTTTGAAAAAACAATTGAACTTCCCCCACCGCTTTATTTTAATATATAGAACAAAACATTTTAGACAAAAAATGTAGGAAAATGGTCACTAAATATGAAAATGATATCATCGATATATTTTCATTAGGCAAAATTCTATAAAAACCCCATTTTTCTACTTGGTGTTGGTTGTTACGCCCTCTAGCGTACGTTTGACAAACTCGAAAATAATTTTCAGCAATTTCTCTTGGCGACTTTTATTACGATTTTTTTTTCTCAAATCTATACGACCAATATCTTATGAGATATGGCCGCTCGCTACCCTTAACTGATCACCCTGTACAATAGAAAATAGATACAGAAATGCGCAGCTTTAATCTCCCTTTTACACTTAACAAAGTCTAAGGAAGTGTGCTAAGCGTTTTCCCTTCGGAAGGTAGAACAGAAATACATAAAACAAAGTTGTTCACTTAGAAAGTGAATTTAAGTGTTATTAGCCGCCCTTACCGTCGGCGTCGCCAGCTCCAGGTCAAGTGAATGGTCTATTGTTCTCGCCTTTGTATTACACTCCACATAATCAAAGGGTTAGATGAATTTAATTTACCTTTTAGTATGCCTTAATTCCAGAGTCGCTAAAAAGGTTTAAGCGTTTAAGCAAATGGAATATCTAATTGTTAGAGAGATTAAAATTTACACGTCTTCAGTTTTTTAAATTTCCTCCTTAGGGGGAAGTATCGTCCTCCTAGGTTTCTACAGATCTTCACCTCTTAGGGTCTTTAAACTGATGTCAAATTTTGCTAAACAATTACTATTAGATTGATTTAAAATTTTACTAAATAATTAAGTGTGACATAGAGACGAATTAGTAAAATTGTCTTATCAATTCAAGAAAAGGAAACAAAATGACGGACAAATGAAATGCTTGTAAATGCGAAAAAAGCACCCACCCAGGTTTTTACAGATTTTTACTATTTAGCCGTCCCTAGATTTCAAAATAAATATTTTATCAATTCCGTCAGTCCGTCTCCGAATCTGTCTGTCTGTCTGTCTGTCAGTTCGCGGCATAGCTAAAATACTACTTAGTTGAGTATTTATATTTTGCTAAAAAATTAAAGGCCAAATGGGTATATTTTGATGAAAATCTAATATGATGGAATAGAATGGTAATCTGATGAAATAAAATAAATACCGTAAACTGGGGTAAGTTTGGTACGATTTTTAGGGTTTTTTGTTAATAGAGTTCTTGTTATATGAAATATTTAAGCCGGAACAGTGTCATTTAACATCTTTATTATAATACAAGAAATGGCCCAAATATGAAATCAAAATTCTAAGCAGTACTTCACTTATTATACTTTAAAGTTGTCCTAAAGTAGCCCCGTGTGTCGGGGTAACTTTGGTACAGAAATATTGTACACGTAAATAGCCATAAAGAAGCATTTTGTCCTAAGCTTTGTCCATAGCTATATAAATAAAACTAACAAAAGTTTTAGATAATATGTTTTCTTAATATTAGGGCAGTAAATATATATTTCTTTAAAAAAAAACTAGTAATTAGACAACATTTGTTTATTAAAGAACTAAAAATTACGTTAAAAAAGTAAGTATTGTGCATCAGATAACATCGTAAATCCATACTTACTGTGTATATTAGGTATATAGGTCCTAAATCCACACTCTCTTCTAAAACCAACAAGTATTTCCTCAACACGAGCATTTACTGCAAGAGAATAACATTTCTGACAACTTTTAACGAATTTATAGAATATAAAAGAGCAGGCAGCTAAAGGATCACTAGCTTTTCTTGCATCTCTAGTATCCTTATTATCGAAGCGAAGACAGGCAGATATAGAAAATCTGGTTTCGGACATTGTACAAAGGAAAAAATCACCACCTCCCCCATTGGCCATATATGTCTAATGGCTCTAGTTTTTTATCAAATTTTGCAAAACCATTCTTCTACATAGATATTTTTATATTAGTTCAATTTGGAATTTTATTCAATATTTCATCACTGAAAAAGTTTTTTTGCGTATTCTTACCTTTATACTGGGACCCGTTTTAGTTCATTTGAACCTATTTTTGTCGTAATAACTGCTATTCACACTTTCTCCATGTAGATTGCCTGTGTCCGATAAATCCGATGAACTAGAGTACACAGATTGCTTGTAATCACAGGGTTTCTCGGAAACCAGCAGCAGCGACCCTGTGTCACTTTTTCGAGAAACTTTGAATGCCGGAAACAGAATTGTGCCACATCGTTTCGTTCCCGAGATACAGGGTGAAATAGAGATTTTGCGCTTTTGAGGGTGGTATCATAATTCGGACACCCTATCAGATAGAGAAAAGGTAAAAACTGCTATGGATAGATATTTTTACGTAGAATCCAGTGTTGTAGTCGCACAAATTTTTAGACAATACGTTTTTATATTAGATATAGCCCAAATTTAGTATTTTTTAAATGGGACACCCTGTATTTTTTTATTCCAAAAAATTCGCCTTTTTTTCTCTTTAAAATTGACGTAAACTAAACCTTATAAACGCTATATTAAAAGAAAAACGTAAGTTGGCCATGGAAATATGGGTAGATATTAAAAGTGTCCAGAAGCAAAATTAAACAACATAAAAAATTAATAACCATTTTTTTACTATGAAATAAATAAACCTAATAATCTTGATAAACTTAATCACAATACTAAACAAATTCTACATAACTAGAAAAACTGTTCAAAATGGCCGCCCCCCTCACGAACACATAATTGGCACACAGTGCGAATTCTTCTTAGAGCATTCATCATTATTATAGGTCTATCTTCCAATGATGTAAATGCCTGAATGGTTGCATTTTGCAGCTGCTCCATCGTAGTGACTGGATTCAGGTAAATTTTGTTTTTTAAGTAAGACCAAACGAAAAAATCTAATATTGAGAGGTCTGGCGACCTAGCAGGCCACCTTACTGGTCCATTTGTTCCAATCCAGCGATCGTGAACATTTTCAAATAGAAATGGCCTTATAATTTGCGCATTGTGGGCAGGAGCACCGTCCTGCTGAAAGTAAATATTGTGCAGATTTGCTAGCGGCAAGTTATCCAATAAATCCGGTAGTATTTGATTTAAAATTGCCAGATATCTATTCTGCTGTTAAATTATTATTATAAATATGGAATTTAATCTTTGTTCCCAATATAAAGCAAGCGACGCTAAACCCAAACCTTCCTTGCTGCTGACGTTCTCTTGTTAAAAATTGGTTTTCCGTATACCAGTGCCTATTATTATGCCTGTTAAAAATACCACTACAACTTATATAGGCTTCGTCGGACCATATAACCTTGTTACCGAAGTCAGGGTCATTTTGGGTTTTTTGAAGATACCAGTTACAAAAATTTAGACGTCTTTCTGCATCTCCAGGATGCAATTGTTGTACTACATTTACTTTATAAGGCTTATATTTATGTTTTCTTAATATCCTTTGCGTTTGTGATTTTGACACCCCCACTGTTTCCTGAATATGCCTACATGAATTCGCGTGATTGGCCTGAATACTTGCTAATACAACAATCTCATTGTTCTCGTGATTTCGTTTATTATATGTTTTAGCCCTGTGCTTTGAAAATGATCCATCATTAATTAAATTTAATTTAATTCGGCGAAAAATTGCCTTGTGTGGCTGAGGCCTTTCTGGATATCTACGATATAAAAAAAGCTTTTGGAAGTAGTCCATAACTCAAAGTGGAATTGAAAAAAAAATTTGAAAGGAGGTTCATAATAATTTAAGCGCTTGGTGATTACCTGTTAAAATATAAATCAGATGCTTGATCACTGTTTTCATGACATCCAATAAAACAAACCATCATATCATACTTATGACTATTTTCAAAATTATTCATTTCTTCTTAATATCTATTAATTTACCTGTTAGAATTATTGGTAACTCGTATGATAAGATGACAAGGCAATATTTGATATATTTAAGAAACAAATAGTTTTGATTTTTGTTTCCATGCCATATTTCCATGGCCAACTTACGTTTTTCTTTTAATATTGCTTTTATAAGGCTTAGTTTACGTCAAAAGTGCATAGTGTGATACATCATTTTAAAGAGAAAAAAAGGGCAAATTTTTTGGAACCTAAAAATACAGGGTGTCCCATTTAAAAAATACTAAGTTTGTCTAAAAAAAATTTCGACTACAGCACTGGACTTTACGTAAAAATATCTATTCATAGCAGTTTTTACCTCTTCTTTATCTGACAGGGTGTCCGAAATATGATACCACCCCCAAAAGCGCAAAATTTCTATTTCACTCTGTATCTCGGGAACGAAACAATCTGGCACAATTCTGTTTGCGGCATTCAAAGTTTCTCGAAAAATTGACACAGAGTTGCGAAAACCGCAAAGTTCTATCTCTGCTGGTTACCGAGAAACCCTGTGATTACAAGCAATCTGGGATACAGTGTACTTTTCTTCAATTTCAGGCTCCTGTTCGGGCCCTGAGTCATGGTCACTTTTAAGTACACAATTGTCATAGTCTAATATTTGTCTTCATAATCATTTGGTTCACGATCTGCCTCATTTAACTACTGATTAACAATTAGATCAACATTACTATTTATAGTCGGACCCGATCTCTATCGATATATTTTGCATAAAGTCTGCATCGTGGTTCATCGAACACAGTGATTTAAATTACGTTACCCAAAATCCATTCGTTAATGCCGACTCAAACGACTGGCGTATTTGACAAATAGATAAACAATTGCACATTTGGCAAGTATCCAAGATGCTCGATCACAATACCTGCATGTTTGACAAACATATGAACTTATTTACACATCACCCTTTGATTTGTACCATATTTACCGATAACCAATGTTATATAAACAAATTCGGAGTGTTTGTACAAGTAAACCATGCACAGGATATGACAAGTGTTCACAAGTGATGATTATTTGTCAAGTACACCGGTCGTTTGAGACCGCCTTAAGTACTAGATCATGTTAAACGAAAAAACATATAAAGCATACTAATATGCCGCTAATTTAGTAAACGTTTACGTTTTCTTATTTTTTTTAAGAAATTGTATTTTAAAGAAAAAAACTTAACACGTTGCAAATTTCAATCCATTTTCTAAATTATATGTTTTTTCCAGTCTAATTCAATTATCTCGAATGCTTCAATCAGGAAAAGGCGTAATTTAGCGATGTGTCCAGATTGTACTTGAGAACGATTTTAGCTTTTCCATCAATTCACTGATTGCGCTGAGTAACACATAACACGATTTCATCCTAGTCGCCATTGGTAACATACAAACAAAACATATCAACAAAACAGGTACAGGGTTTTCTTTATAATTTGGCATGCTTTTATATGTGTTATTTGAGGAACTACTTAGTTCTTTATGAAGATTTTAGGCGTTTAGCAAAACAACTGACGACTGGAAAATAAAAGAAAACCGAATAACATCGTCTTTTACTTTCCTCAGAAAGGAAATCGTAAAAAATCACCCTCTGACATTTTCTCAGATCTTTACGTTTCAGGGTCCCTAGATGCCGAAAAACATTTTTTTTTCTCAATTCCGTCGGTCTGTCTGTTGTCGGCATAGCTAAAAAAACTACTAATCCGATTGCCATTTTGTTCAAAAAATAAGGATCATATGAGGATGACCTGGGAATATTTTAGTAAAGATTCAATACGGCGAAACAAAATGGTAACTTAATAAAATTTAAAAAATAGCTTAAAAGCTACTTAATGTATTGATTTAAAATTTTATGCGACAATTAATTATGATACAGAGATGTACTGGGGAAAAAAATATATGTTTACCAACGGAACATACACTCATCCAATCAAGGATTTTCAGCTTATATGTTTTTCTATATTTTGTATTTTGCAATGTTTGGTTATGCAATGAATTACCACTGCCTTAGGGTACTTTCCCTGACTGAAGATGACGAACAGAAGTCGAAACAGGCAACAAACTTAACAAATCTTCATTGAACAAAGAATACTTTTAGTTAAGCGAAACGCTCTCTATCAACAAGTACGAAAACGCAGAATTTTGAAAAATCTTTGCACAAATCGTTGCAACTAGGTAAACTTTATTCAAAACGACCTACTATTCTTGTGATATTTGGATCCCATTATGTTGCTTTCGATCTTTCAGAGTCTCATCGGTTTGGCTAAGTACCCAAAGAGCTAATTTATAGAGGTTTTATATTTGTTTTTAGCAACAAGCGATGTATTTGAAGCAGAGAGAGAATTTGCTTAGACAGAACAGAACATACACTTATTCAATCAATGATCTTGAGCTTGTATGCTTTTCCATATGTTGTAAGTGTATGTTTTATAGATTCCGTCGGTCTGTTTGTCTATTTGTTGGTCTGTCAAAAAATCATTAGCCAATTGACTTCAAATTTTAGTCAAACATTAAGGGTTATATGGGAATGACCTGGTAAATGACTTGGAGTCACTCTGGACTCAGAATTGAGCTGGGGTCCGCATACTGATGCTGTGGCAACGAAGGTTGGTAAGAACATTTTTGCACTTCGAAATCTCTCCTTTAAAGTCTCTAGTAGCATCTTAAGAACTGCTTATTTTGCACTCTGCCATTCTATAATTTCATACGCGGCAATCGTTTGTGGGCATGCTGCGGGGTGGCGACGCGTATTTTCTGTTCAACGTCGCGCTGTGCGGATTCTCGCCGGTCTTGGTTATAGAGATGACTGTAGAGATGCTTTTATTAACCTACACATTCTAACTTTTGCATGTATTTTTGTACTTCAAAACCTTTTGTACATACACCAACCCAAGAGTCACTACGTAACCAACGGAGAGATACATGGCATGGACACTCGGGGAAGGGAAAATTTTTCGATACCACACCGCAAACTCCAAATGTGTCAGAATGGCCCTGATTTTTTGGCAGTTAAGTTCTTTAATAGGTTACCTGCTGAGGTCAGAAGTCTTAATCCACAAAAATTTAAGAGTACAATGTATAGTTATCTAGTCAGAAATGCCTTTTACAGTTATGATGAATTTTTAAACAACCATCAAATAACTTTTTCTTAAGAAATAAAATAACTGACTAGTTTTACAGTATATTTTATTTTTGTTTTTAATTTGTAAATTGTCCTCAATGTATGTACTATTAAAAAAAAAACAATCTGATTTTATGTGATTGTGTTTTATATTACTTAAGTATTAATTAAAAAAAAAAAAAAAACTTATTTTATTCAATTTAATGTTTTATATTTAATGTATTTTAATATTTTATATCATTGTGACGTATGTGAACATTATTTATGCAATAACATGAAGTGAGAAATAAATAAATAAAAATAAATAAATATTTTGATAAACATCTAGTATAGCTTAACAAGATGGCGACCCAGTGAAACGCTAAAAAATTTACTAAGAACCTAATTATTCAGTTTATCTCAAATTTTGCACAAAAATCAAGTGTTACGTAGGAATGAACTGGTAATATTTTGGTATGAATCCAAGATAGCAAAACAAACTGACGGCCTAAAAAAATATTTAAAAAATCAACCGAAATTATTTAATTTCAAATTTTGTGCAAGCATTAAGTGTGATATAGAGATAAACTGGTAAAATTGGGTCAAACTTCACTATCCTTAATAAAAGTTAATATTTATAACCAGAGAAGTTTCGGATAAAGAATATTTATCAATTTTTCTTATATAGAATGTAGTTTTCCTCTTTTTAAAAATATAAAGTTTGTCTGTGATTTGATAAGCGATTTTTAAACAGTTTTTATTTTAGACTGAAATAGAGCAAAGGTTTCCTTCTACGTTCGTAGATTAATGCCAATTTTTTGGACGAAATCCAGACCAAATTAGTCAGTTTCAAACAAGAAAGAAATGTAATTTTTCGTGCATTAAATATTCTTTCTGCAACTAATTAGGTTACTTCCAATTAAAATGTTAGTTTTTGAAGTTTGCTAGGGCTTATAATTAGCCTCAGAATTAAGGAATTTTAGTAGTTAGAGTTTCGTGATGTGCCGGAAAGTTTTTAATAGAATTTTTCAGTTTAAGCGAATTGGAAGTCAGTTCTGAAATCGTTTCAACATCACTAAGACAGACAGCCTTTCAGAATATTTAACCCCGTTATTTCAAAGTATTAAATGCAATAACTTTGTACTTTATTTTGTGATGTTGTCTTAGCTGATAGTGTCAGTAGAAATGAAAGATTTTTTCATATTTATCATTTTTTTTTGTAAGAAGATTTTTAAATTATGTCGAATATTTCATTCATATATTTAAATTTTACATATAAAACCAATCAAATGCATTTCTCTAACAACCAAATCCTAAAATCAGCAGATATACGAATATGTTGCTTGAATATTCGCGAATATACTTGCTACTTGTAATAAAACAGGTATTTACCGTTGTTTTTAATGATATTACTGTAGAAACAAAACCTTTCAAAATATTTGCCACTGTCACTTCAAAATTGTATTAATCCTTATAAATGTGTTTGGTCATTTGCCCCTAGACGTTTTCAATTGGATTCAAATCAGAGCTTTTTGAAATCCAGGGCAAAGTTTTGATATTATGATTTCGCAATATATTTTGCACTATTCTTGTTCTATATATAGGGCAATTATCATATTAAAATACAAAGGTGTTTCCAAAAACTGGCCTCGCAGAAGGTAACATAATGTTTTCTATTATATTGCAATAAACATCTGCATTAAGCCTTTCTTCAATCACTACACACATTTTTGGACCCCTGATACTTATCCAACCCCAAACGTTTACAAAAAAACGACCACTCTAGTTTATTTTCTGTATATATCTCTCATGGTACCTCATCCAAACAGGGTCCATACATGCGCAGTGTTCCATTATGGCGTGCAGTGGCAGCTATTCGGGTGAAGTAGGTGAAGCGCTACTTCACCAGGAAAAATAAACAAGCAAACATCTAATTATATTTAATACATACCTCTTAAAATTTAAGTTTTTATATTCATTTATTCACCTAATTGGCAAAAAATAAACTGTACAGGGTGGCCATTTTATGGTGATACAGTACCTTATCTAGAAAACGGTAATAGTTACGACAAAAAGTTAAATACAAAAGTGGTTTGGATTCAATTAAGTTTTTATTTTGTTTCACTTTTGTTTATACAGGGTGTTTCGTTTTGACGTAACACATGTCAACTTTCTTAATTCAAAAGGGACATCCTATATATTATTAGACGTTTCGATTTTACTGTTAATTTGCGAAAGTTTTTATAATAACATCTATATTTGAATTCTTTATCGTTTTTGAGTAAATTGAGTTTTTAGAATTTTTTTTAAAAAAACATTTTAAACAAAACTTTAATGGAACTGACTAATATCCTAAACATACATTACTAAGGGTTCAATTCAACGAGTTTCCATGCTGGTCTTACCAATTAATATACAGGGTGTTAAAAATGGAGAGAAAAACAAACAGAACTTAAAGTGTAAAAATCTCCTGTTTTTCAAATGGAACCCCTGTATATTTTTATTTCATCTGATTCAGCGTTCAATTACCTATCATTACTCATATATATGTCCTATACCTAAAATGAACAGTTTCGATTTTATTAGCCGTTTTCTGATTTATCCCGGAATTTTGCCAGTAAATGAGATCAGAAACTAAAAAAATCAAGATAGGCTTAGGAAATAACCTAATGCAATTGTTGACTTAAGTTGACATTTGTTCTGTTTGTCGTTTTCGTCAAATTTTTGCTGCGAAATTTGCTAAAAAATGACTTTATATAGTTTAGATGAACGTTTGAAATTATACAACTGTTTCATAAAAAATAATAAAAGTCCAGGGTTAGCCCTTAGAGAATATTCGAGGGAATATCCTGATAATCGAGTTCCCTCCAGGACTATATTTTTTCGAATTGTGCGTGATTTGGAAAATGGTGTCCTTAAAAACTCTAAGAAAAATCGTCCCAATTTTGTCCTCACTGAGGAAAAACAACTGGAGATTTTGCTTTATTTTGAGGAACATGATGAAAGATCCCTCCCAAAGAGATGCTGATAGAGACATTGCGGGTGTCAGTAGAGGAAGTATTCAAAAAACACTGCAGGTGAATGGTTATCATCCTTATAAATTTCTTCCAACACAATTATTATCACAATTAGACTTTAATGAAAGATTGACTTTTTGTTGTGATATGATGGACCGGCAGTTCGAAAATGTGTTTTTTCAAAAGTGCTTTGGACTGATAAGGCCTCAGTTAATACGGCGGGTATTTTTAATCGGAAAAACACTCATTACTGGTCTGAAACTAATAAACATCTAATAAAAGCAATTAAAAAACAAGGCCGTCAAACCGTAAATGTGTGGTGCGGAATTATTTGCGACCGTATTATCGGACCAATATTTTTTGACAGATCGTTAAATGGCGAAAGATACTTGGAGCTACTTAGGAATGAAATCATGCCCCTTATCAACGACTTGCCAGCAAATATTCGAGAAAATATCATTTTTCAGCAGGATAGCGCCCCTTACCACACGGTTGCACCGGTAGTAAATTTCCTTAATCAACATTTTCCATTGTAGATAGGAAGACATGGTTTAATATCCTGGCCACCACGAAGCCCTGATTTAAGCCCTTTAAACTTCTTTTTGTGGGGTGCATTAAAAAATAAAAATAGATTTAATAATAGAAATGAGTTAAAAATAAAAATCAGGGAAGAGATCAATAATTTTAATGCATCTAATTCGGTTAAGAACGCTATTCAAAAAATGGAGGCTATTTACACTTCATGTATAACAATGGACGGTGGCCATATTGAAATTTTTTTATAATCTGTTTTTGTCATGTTTAATACTCAGTTAGTTATTAGTTATACCGTGTGGCACAAGATATTTTTTTGTCTCTCCCTTATTTTCGTAAACATTAAATAATAAGAACATAAATTACATAATATTTCACTTTTATTTGTACTTATCTTACATTATTTATAGTCGCTTTCTGTGTTAAGGAAATGAGAATAAGGCTTAGTTTACGACATTTTTATTTTAGCCCACTCCATCTGTTTACTTATTTAAAAAAAAAATAGTCAGATCAGAAAACGGCTAATAAAATCGAAACTGTTCATTTTAGGTATAGGTATATGAGTGATGATAGGTAAGTGAACACTGAATCAGATGAAATAAAAATATACAGGGTATTCCATTTGAAAAACAGGAGATTTTTACATTTAAAATTCTGTTTGGATTGCTCTCCATTTTTAACACCCTGTATATTAATTGGTAAGACCAGCATGGAAACTTGTTGAATTAAACCCTTAGTAATGTATGTTTAGGATATTAGCCAGTTCCATTAAAGTTTTATAGGTAAAATTTTTTTTTTAAAAAATATGTTTGTTTAAAAAAAATTCTAAAAACTCAATTTACTCAAAAGCGATAAAGAATTCAAATATAGATGTTATTATAAAAACTATCGCAAATTAACAGTAGAATCGAAATGTCTAATAATATATAGGGTATTCCATTTAAATTAAGGAAGTTGACACGTGTCACGCCAAAACGAAACACCCTGTATAAGCAATAGTGAAATAAAATAAAAACATAATTGAATCCAAACAACTTTTGTATTTAACTTTTTGTCGTAACTATTACCGTTTTCTAGATAAGGTTCTGTATCACCATAAAATAGCCACCCTGTACATCTTGAATAAATATTTTACTTGACCGTTGGCGGCATGTCTTTTTAAAACTTTCAATCGAACTTTATTATAACATCTATAACAGTGGCGCAAAACGTTTTGACTTTGCTGGAGGTGCTATGTTTAGTTTACGATTTTCCTGCTACGTTGTCATGACAACGCGTATGCGATGACGTCGAGAGCATAGAAAAATAATGTTAACCAGCGCCATACAACGCTCTCAGTGAATTACTAAAACGCAGTACACTACAGCCACGTGTCGTTCAGTTTGGGGTGGTGGTTTTACCTTTATTTTCGCTAATTTCGCTGCAACCGGTTAGTTCCTTTGCAGTTTGCTTGACTGCTTTGTGTTATATTTATTTATGGTGTTGTTACAACTTGATTTGGTGTCGGATTTATTAATTTACATTATTGATGAATCCGATCACGGAAGTGGTTTGCATTTTGTTGGAAACTCCATTTAATCGATGGAAGGAACAAGATCAGAGTTTTAATCGTCATCCTGGTTTTCGGCGTACAAATGGTTATGTAGTAGTCAAATATTACAAAAATTGTTTTGCTGACCTTGGTCACTAGTTCCCTATAAATATTCAGCGTAAAATAAGGAAGGATTTGCAGGTATGTTAAATATATGAAGATCTTTACATAAACATGAAGACTCGGCGGAACATTTAAAATGCGAATTAATGCTAAAAACATCTGTAAAAAATCAAAACACTATAGCTAACACTTTAAAAGAAAATGCTAAATTATATGAAATACATTTTAACGAAAACGTCCGATTAAATAGACTATTTATGTGCTTGATAATTGACGCAGTTTTCTACCTTACAAAACAAGCTTTTAGGTTTATTAATATCGAGAAGTTCCCAAAAACTAAAAGATCATGACGAAAAAATTAAAAATGTTTTACTGGTGACTCAAAAACTATTCAAAACGAAATAATTGAATGCATTTCTGATTATTTAAATGATCATGTAAGAAATGAAATAATGAACACGCAGTTTTTTTTATGCATATGACACCGCAATATTACCTCTCAGTGCTCCATAATTTTAAGATACGTTAATTCAGAAGGTTCAGTAGTCGAGAGATTCTTAGGATTTTATAATGTCAGCTCCGATAGAACGTCGGAGAATTTATATTCTTTATTGGATCAAATTTTGCACCAATTTGACTATAAACATAAATTAATAGGACAATGTTACGATGCCGCAAGTGTGATATCTGGCCATCTAAATGGCCTTAAAAAAAAAAGGGCCGCAGGCTGTATTTGTCCATTGTCTTGTTGCTATGAAGAATAGGAGAATTGATTTAGTTACTTTTTCACCCGCGAGCCGCCACTGATGGCATGATTGAAAAGTTTTCTCGTCAGGATATACCACATTCTTCCAGAAATTATCTTGATTTTCATATTGCCTTGCAAATTCCAACCTCCTTTGCTTATTAAAATTCTGTAAGGAATATTTTATTAGAAGCAGCACGATTCCTTAAGTTTGATAAACGTATCTGGGAAATTGATTTCTTCTTTGGCCTTTACTGATATTTGAAAAGGCTTGTTTCTAAGGAACTACATCAATTCGTTTTCTTGATTCGGCTTTGAAACTTTTGGACGTCCCGCCTTTGTTCTCTCAGTGATACCACCATATTCTGCAATTTTTGCTTGGCTAACAAAACGGTGTTTTTGCTTATATGCACTTTTGCTGCAATTTCTCTAATTTTGTCGAGTAAAAATTATTGACTTTTATTCCTCTGTTAGCTTAGGCATGATGTATAAAATGTGGACAAATTAGATATTTACTTTCAAAGAAAGATAAATATTGCTTTCAAGTCAAAAGCAAAAGACAGTGTAAGACAAAATAAAAAAAAATAACTTTGACATTCCAATAATAGGTCAACTTTGGCATTGCCATTCGAGGTTAACTTGAAATATAAGTTCAAGAGGGTAAAATAAGTAAATTTTGTCTCAGTTACTCTTGGCGACGATGGTACCTCTACAGTAACGATTGTTAAAATTATGCAGTTGTCATTTAAATGTTAATCAAATCACTAAACAATAAAAATGTCCGATTTTGAAGAAGCTTAATACAGCAAAAAGCGACTGAGAGTACATATAAAAACACTTCTACTCGAGAATTTTTCTACCGAATTATACCCGTACATCAAAATAAATCTGATAACAATAGTCAATAATCACGATTACGATACTTTACTTTTACGAGGGAAACGAAAAGTTTTATGAAGCTATTAAATTAAATTCAAGTGTTATTCTCAACAACTCTATATTTACCGGTAAACGCTCTAGAGGTATCTGACCTCAGAATAAATAATTCCCGATACTAAACCCATATTATTAATAAATTTTAAATTAGGTAATGGAACCGAACATAGAAGAACATTTTAATTAGAATGCATATTTGGACTACCGCCGTTGCCACAGATTTATTGTCGAAAGCATTCCACTTGATTTCGGTTTAGGTCGAAGTTTAGAGAAGCAACCGGAAAATTTATTCTGACATCCCTAAAAGTGATTAAAAATACTCCCAGTATAAACTCAATAAGAAAAAGAGGCAATAGATCTATTTAACATCAAATTTAAAAGCTACAAAAAATATTTTTATGAAAGTCAAAAATAAAACAATATATAGGGTGTTCCAATAAAATTATTAAAGTTGGTAGCATTTTTGGTTAAACCAGAAACGCAGTCTATTGTTTATACTGTAACATTCTTCCTCATGACCAATCATATCTCAGTATAAAATTTGAAATTGATGCATGAAAGACCCATCTAAAAATGAAAAAAAATTGTATTTCAAACGCATTTAGCTTGCTGAAAAAAGAGTGAATACGTCAAAGTGCTTTTCCCTTTATATAGGATAACCCAAGATTATGAAACAGCCCCTTGAAAAAAAGAAAAATATATATATTTTAAAAGCATTTAGCTTTGTTAACAAACTCTCAACACAATTTTTTCTTTATTTTTTATATATATATTTTTTTATTATACACGACAACATGAAGATATGAAGCAGTCTTCAAAAAACGAGAATATTTTTTGTTTTAAAGCTGTTACTTAAAAAATGGAGCGGTGATTTTAAGATTTTCTTTATATGCCTACCACCAAGGCTTAAGTACTGGGTAACTTGGTTGTTTTAAGTGTAGAGAGGGACATTATGGGAATAAAGGAAGGAAAAAAGTGGGTGGTCTTTGGTCTTTGCAGTTAGATAGTGAAAAGATGCATGTGGGTCGATGCCCGTGTCTCTCTGGCAGAAATGACTAAGGCAAGCATAATGGATGATAATTCGTCAGGACAGAATCCGTGGTAGTATCAGTAAAACAGAGACAGATTGCCCACAATTCGTCGATGCTCTAGTGATGCAATCTTCCTTGTGAAGTTAGAATCAGGCGAACAGCTCTTCAAGGATATTAAGGATGGAAGAAGAGGCTGCTCCCCTTATGTGCGAGCAATAGTCAAGACAGTGTCTGATTTACGAAATGTAAAGGTATACAATTTGGCAAAAGAAAAGTATTTTTAGGCTTCAAAAAGAAAATTATTTTCTCTTTTCACATAGATAAGCAATTTCTTCTTTTACAAAGGGGTACCTAAGGAAGTGAAACAGTTCTCTAAAAACATATTTAAAATTTTCCTTATAATGGATGTAAATTCTACGTTTTAATAAACTTATGATATTTTTAAGAAACGAACGATGTTTCGAAAACTAACACAGGCAAATCAGTCTAAAAGTTGAGATATACAGGCAGGGCCAATCAAAAAGAAAACACGGTCCATATCACCAACCTTGTCACTTCCATCCCCTCGCGGGGATAAGCTTCAACCCCAAGATCTTAAACGGGAATAAGGGTCGAGTGATATGTTATTTTAAAGGCAATCAAATTCTCTTTTCAACGCATTTTATTTTTTCAAATTTGATGCGGCCGTTTTTGAAAAAATAAGGGTGAAACAATGTTGTTGTTGACTTTTGTATCGAGAAAGTTTTTTCGCTTATTTTCAACTCCGTCACTTTAACCTTCCGCAGGAGTAATATCCAACCCTTAAAATATTAACGGCTAAGTGATACCTTATTTCAAAGGTCACTAAATTCTATTTTCAAAACCTAGCAATTTTTTTAAAAATTAAGTAGGTAGATAAGTAGTCAATAAGTCAACACTAAAAACTATAAATTTGTATCGATCTTTACGTTAAATTTATGTAATGGCATTGTTATTCTGGAAAAAATAATTCTTTTTGAGTTTAGCATTACTTTATGGGTATAGTTTAGGTTTATAAAGAGATATGAGACAAAAGATGTAAATGTTGTTTATTCATTGTTCATGATAATAAGTACTGAAAGCGTTGGCCTCCTGCAGTCATACAATAATATAGATCTAGTTCAAAATGGTCCCAGATGTTATGAAGCATTTCTGGTGTAACGGCCCTCTTTTTCTTCAATAAATGACCCATACAAAAAATGAGGGTTAAGGCAGGTGATCTTACAGGCCACTCTATTGTTTCTCTTCGGCCGATCCTTCTACCAGGATACATCCGATTTAAATATTCATGAACACGGTATAATGAGGAGGTAGGTGCACCATCTTGTTGTAATGTCAATTTATTGCATTCTGTGTTCTACTGCGGGAGGAGTCTGATTCAAAAGATTATTTTGTTTCCCTTTGAACACAGCTGATCTCTGATGAGTTTCCCCACCAGGGATGCCATGTTCTACTGTGGGAGGAGTCTGATTCAAAAAATTATTTTGTTTCCCTTTGAACACAGCTGATCTCTGATGAGTTTCCCCACCAGGGATGCCATGTTCTACTGTGGGAGGAGTCTGATTCAAAAAATTATTTTGTTTCCCTTTGAACACAGCTGATCTCTGATGAGTTTCCCCACCAGGGATGCCATGTTCTACTGTGGGCGGAGTTTGTATTGAAAAATTTTTTATTTCCCCGTCGAACATAGCGGTTCTCTGAAGGGTTTCCCCATTCAAGATGCCATGTTCTCGTGGGGGTTCGAATTTGTTCGAATTTTGTTCGATTATGGGCGGAGCCACCACCTCGTCTTTCCCCTGCGGGGACGCTGTACTCCATTTCTTCTTTTGTAAATAAGGAATACAAACTTCCCTCCCGGTGTCCTGCAGGTTTTGGGTTTGTTTTTTGTAAGGACCTGCGGTCCTGATGTTTTTTATAGTTGGTCATGTCGCCGCCTTCGCAAATGGAAAGGAGGTCGACAGCAGATTCCCCACCCAGACTCTGACGGTCAGGAGAGAAATCCAATTCAAACAATGAATATGATTTTTTGTTTTTATTAGGTTTCTTACGAACTATCTGCGTAAAGGGTTTGCAGAGATTCGCGCTTGCGGCTACTATCGAGCAACATAGTTTCGTTCGTTATGATATTTTTGTTTAATTCATTTTCTGAAAAGTATTTATGGTTTATTAATGAGAATTCGTGATGATATTCTCTTTCACGGGGTACCTCCATGGAGACGTTCTCCATGCAAGTAGCTCCGGCGTAAGTGTCTACTAAATATGTACAGTATGAATTGTCGTGGTTGTCTAAGTAAACAGGGGCTTGAATTTACAAGCTTGACAAGCTTGTCAGGTACCCACCACTCACCCGGGGAATTTTTGGATGTTCGTTCCCCTCGCCAGGAAAGAGATTGAGCGAATGCTCAAGAAGGGGGACGGTGTTGCTGGGCGAATGGACAACTGATCTACCATCCTTGGGAACTACACCAGAAGTAGGAGTAGCCATTGGTAGTCAGTAATAAAAAATTTAGTTAAAGATTTCAAAGTTCGGACTTGCCGAACAAACAAATTAGGGAGCAACGGGAGTGAGTCGGGGGAAAGTCACTTAAAACTAAAGTAACGTAACCCGAGCGGAGTCCTATCCCTAAGTCTAAGTGCAAAAATCTTATAGATTTATTTACTTATAAAGTCCTAACAAATATGGCCTTGGCCGTGTGTAGGCTTTTCTAAGTCCTTACACCACTAAATAGTTCACCTTTCGATTTTAAGTCGAAACGTTCAAAGAAAGCACTACGCACTGTCACTATTAGTGTTCATGTAGGTACTTTGACGTTTAAGTTTATTGTTTTTTGATCAATGTTGAGATTTACACAAAGTTCGCTCAACAGTCTTTTCCCAAACAACTAGTAATTGACCACAACTACTAGAACTGTCTTTTTGATCACTCTCGGTACTCAAGACAAAATCAAAAGAGAATAACAAATCTCTCGTATCTGTTATTTTGTTTATAATAATCAAAAATTAATCAACACTGTGACTGTTCAGTAAAGTCTTTTAGTAACAACTTTGGAATCAAATTACAATCTATCTTAGCCTAGACGAACTAAGTGAATATCTTTTTTATTTACACTAAAAATTAAGTTTTATTTATTATTATTAATAAAGTCAAAATCAGGTAAAAGTTAGTCTTATTTAAAAAGCTGGCAAAGCTATTTAAAAATAAAAATCAAAAATGATATTATCAAAATTAAAAAGTTAAAAATCAAAAACTCAAAAAGATATTCTTTTCAAGCTTGCCAAATGTTCCTATCTCATAGTCCACTCGGGTCACGCCGCTTGGGATATTAGACGCGAAAATGTTGTAATATTTTTAATATTTAAAATAAAAAATTAAAATTATTATTTTGTTAAAGTTAATATATAATTATATAATTATTATAATATATACAAAATCACGAATATATATATATATATATATATATATATATATATATATATATATATATATATATCAAATTAAATCAAATTTTAGTCAAAATCAAGTGCACGGTTTTTGCTAAGTGTTCCTTAGAATAAACAATCCTCTACACTTAAGAGAGATTGAGAACTTCAGGAACTGACGTGCTATGTCTCTGGAGGGATTGTTAAGTTTTAAAAAAAGATCGGATTCACCAAGCGTACTTAATGCTAGGATCCTATCTTACCTAATACAAGATCAAGTAATTATTATTTACAAGTTTGTTTAAACAATTAAGTTTAGTCAATAAGAGAATATCAAAATCGGTTTGTCACAATCAGTAATTTTACAATAAATATGATTCGCCCAATTAAGGGTAGATCATAAAATACAAATCAAATAAAATATACAATGTTACAAGATAGTAAAATAGTTTTGCAGTCAAAAATCGGTAAGTCAAAAATTATAAGTTATCAAATTTTTTATATGTGAGCGATTCGTTAAAAATCAGAGAGAAAAAGCAAATAAAAAGTTCCCAAAAATAAGCAAAGGTAAACAGGTCTGCGTTTTTGAAAAAGAGTGATAATTAAATGCCAGAAGTTACAGAGTTTTCACTTTAACACTTGAACACTAGTTAGATTGGAGTTTTGAGCTTAGAATGGAAACTTGATCTGGAGAAAAACTGAGCTTAGAGAACGCTTAGAGGAGAAGGAGACCAGAGGCACAGCTTATCTACAATTTTTTTCCTCACGCAATTTAGACACCCAGTTTTATTTTTTCCAGATGCCTCCTACTAGGCCATAAATCAAGAGAACCAGATTTAAGACCCGAGGACGATCTTCACAATCAGAGCTCTACTAAGAACCTTAGTGCAATGGAAAGATCCGGCGCAATCCAACGTTGGGAACAAAGTGCAAGGTTCCTCTCGTAGGCTTCGGCTGTATCACTCTGAAGGACAAAAAAGAAACGCACAAATAACACTGCTTCCGACGCTTAGGAGGGTATATGAATATAAGCTATTTCACTCACGAGATTGACACGTATTACTGTTCGTTAGGAGAAGATGGAATTCTTCTTTTTGAAACAAATTTCTGTCCATATTTATATTAATCGAAATGTGACGTCACGGCGACTCCCCTTTGCACGCTCTAGATCAATCCTGATCATTCTGGGCGGAATCCCGTGAACGAAACTGGTGAATTTTCGGTTCATTTTCGAACAAGATTTTCTAGTGGAAACATCTCCCGGGAAACTTTAAAGTCCCGTGGGATCTTTGTTTTTTGAGAATTTTCTCAGTTTGGGATTTTTCCCTAGAATAGTATCACTTTATACGTATTCTAGCCAAGTTTCATATTTTTATTACAACTTTTTTCTTTTTGAAAATAAAAAATTCGTATAGCCTTAAAACTTTGTTAAACGATAGTTCTTTATTAATTATTTACTCCTGTGAAAAATTAGATTTTTTCTATCAGTCGTTTTCTAGATATTGGAAGTGTTCACCAGGTCCTGGTGCTGTCCTTCCAACGTCGATTTCCTGGTTTCCTAGTGGTTTTTTCCAAAAATGTTTTATTATATAAAACGTTTCTTTTTACATGGGCTTTCATCCTGTGAAGGTCCCAAGTTGATACCTTTAGTTTGATTTTTTTGTCTTTTTGAAAATTTGCATTTTTCCATCGAATTTTCGAGATTAGGTGTGGTTACGTTTGTTGTTCGATTTGGTTCGATGCTCTAGAGGATGATTTCTAGGCCTGTTTCCATTGTCTAGTGCATGTAAATACATAGGAATTACATTTTTCTTTATTTTAGCCTTATTTTACCTATTGAAATTGCTTGATTTTCGTCAAAAATGTGATATTACGACATCTGTCAATGCAGAATCGATAGCATTTTCTAATAATTGTAGAAACATTTCTTCATTTAGATTTCATGGGAGAAAAAAAGAACCAATTAAACAATCGCCATAAATTTCCATCCAAACGTTTAATTTCTCAAGATATTGAGGAACCTCATGGAATAGATGTGGATTTTCGTCAGATCAATATCGACAATTGTGACAGTTAACAATCCCATTTGAACACTCATTCGTAAAATAAGTATTGAACACTAAATTCCGATTATTTATTATTTGTTGTACAAGATCAATTTTGTAGGGTTGAAATGTATGTGTCTTTAAAATTCTGCGAATACTTGTACGAGATATGCCATACACTTGTTACCTGGTGCTTAATGTAGCGTTCATATTGATGTGGCCCAAAACCGAAAATTCCACTGCTTCGTTTCCCACTATCATTCGATTTGGAGCGATTTGTTTTTGGTTTGCCATTTATTTTGTCTCCCTAAACTTTGCTATCAGTTCAATTACGTATTTTCGGTGAACATGTTTATCTGGATTCATTTGATTAAATACCTGTGCTGCATTACTAGCACATCTACCATTTTCATAATAGAGGTCAATCAGCGATACTATTTCTGCAGTAGAATAAACCAGTTAAGATCAGGGAAACGTAAAAAACATTTCCTTATTTTTATGTTGGATCTGTGGAAAAGGGGGTTTGAAGTGTTGAGTTTGAGATAAAAGTCAACGGGTTTCAACATTTTCTTCATCAAGCAATAACAATGAGAAAACGTATTTTTTTCTTTTCATTGCTCTTCGCTTATTTTTTCTAAAACGGCTGCATCACATTTGAAAAATTAAGATGCGTTGAAAATAGAATGTAGTTACCTTTAAAATAAGATACCAGTCGACCTCTACTCCTATTTACGATTTTTGGGGTTCGAGCTCACCCCCGCGAGGGGGTGGAGGTGACAAACTTAGTGATACGTGCAAAATCTTTCCCACGAGAAATAAAAATGGACTTCGGTTTTTTATTTAGTATTTATAAATCTAAACCAACAAATATGAATATTAAAAATAAAATTTTATTTGTACGACTTATTCATTTAAAATATTAATTAATAATAACATCAAAACAAGCAATGGTGACTTACGTCCAAATAAAAAAATCGTAGGAAACTCGCTTAAAACAATCGAGGAGGCCAGTTTTCGTTCTAGGAATAAATTAACAAAAATACGCGCGAATGCCGATTCGACTCGAAATACTCCCAGAATCCAGAGGGAATCCTTGCTGGACCGACGACTCGAGGAATACTGATAAGTTCGCGTGAACTTTCACAGCTGAGAGTTTACGAGTTGCAGCGCCCTTATTTTTCGCAACCTGTTGCTAGTCTTCTTGCACGTGTTTTGCGCAAATGCCATCATCGAGATGCGGCAGTTGCACGTGTGCAGTTGTGAAACAAATACCTACTCAAACATGAACTTGCTGTTAAAGGAAACGTTACAGGGAAATTCTATAGCATAGTTTGTATTTCAAAAAGGAGCGGACCGACCTCATGTTTTCGCCATTTTTGATGCTGTATCTTACTGCAACTTTTAACTAAATTTAATAAGAGCCTAAAGCAAAGTTTACTTTCTAACCGACTTCAAAAAAAGAGGAGGTTCTCAATTTTTTTGTGTTTGTTCGCGTATATTGTCTAAACGGCTTGGGAGATTTTGATGAGTCAAAGCCAAATTGTTTCTCTGGTGGCCTCATATATTTTGATTTGAAATCTGTTCACCCATTTTTTTGTAATAATAATATAAAAAAACACAGGTATAAGGACGATAAAGGCAGCGAGTTTTATAATTAAATTCAAATTTTTTTAATACCTTTTTCAAACTAAAGCATTGAGGTGTGTAATAGACATACAACCACATTTGCTAAGAGATATATCTTTTGCAATTCCGTTGCGTAATTTTTATAATTTTAAATTCTTGAGTTTAGGTTTTCAAATTAATAAATTAGTATTTAGTAATTACGAGTTGAATTAGGTTTAGATACATTATACACTCAGGTGCAAAAAATTCGATCCATACGAATTTTTTAATAAAACATAAAGATCTTTGGATATTAAACTTTAAAATAAGTTATAGATTGAAAAATACGTATTGAATATCAATAAAACGCATAGTTTACAGAAAATAAATCTTTATTTTATATAGCCATTCGCTATAATACAGAAAATTAAAAAAATAATCAAAACTTCTTGAATAAAAAATTGTTTAATAATTACACCAGACTACAGTAATCTGACAGCAATATATTCAAAATATTGAACGCGCGTCATTATTCCAAGGCCTACTTCGATGTAAACCAAAAACACCTAATATTTTCGTTATTTTTGAAAATAAGTACCTACAACTTTATATCACTGAAAAGGGCTAAACGCGAGCATTTTTTATAATTTATAACCAACTATGATTTCCATTAGAAAAAAAAAAGTTTTGCCTATTTATGATAAAACGGACAACTATAGAAAAAATCTGAGTACGCCACTGGATTGCACATAAAAAAGTGCCTTTAGAATGTCTTTGCAGAATGTTAATATTCCGCAAAATAAAAAGTTATGGACAATTTTCAAAATGGCCGAAAATTGAAAAACGCCCTATATCTCAGTTGGCAGTGAAAATATCGGCAGGCGGTTTTTGCCATTAAACATTTCTCAGAAATCGAGCCCATGACACCTAAGTCAGTTTTGCTCTATCTAGTCAGGAAATAGGTTTTCTCTGTTAAAACAGACCAATTTCGACCACCCGGTACTTCTTTTAGGATTCTATTATATTAATATTCTAAATTCTTGATTTAAATATTATTTTTCTATAATATTTATGATGTGTTTTTGTTTTGTTTTGTTTGCTAATTTTGATGTTTGTAAACTATTTTTTTTTTACAACAGCTTTGTCCACAAAATTGTAAAATTTTTTTGACAATAAAGCATTTATTTATTTATTATTTATTTATAAAGCAGTATATATTTTCGAGGGTAAGGTTTTGTGAAAATGATTGGGATAAAGAAAACAATCAATCGTTCTTTTTGAAAAAAAGACTTATTTATTGCATTTTTGGAAAAAATAAGCAAGCCAGTTTTGTAAAAATTATAGCTTTTTGAGAGCTCTTCTGGACTAGTTAAAGTTTTCATGCCTAGACGCTATGCGAGTGCAAAAAGATGCAAGCAAATCGCAGAGAGAGCAAATATGTAGATATAAAAAAATTAAGTTGAGGATATTCTAAACAGAAAGGGTCCTGATAATTTTTTTTACTTCCCTCGTAAAAGGGAAGTATTGTAATCGTGAAAAAATCACCCTTCTAGATTTTATCAGATCTTTACTTTCAGAGTCCCTATATATAGAAAATCATATTTTATCAATTCCGTCGGTCTGTCTGTCTGTCGGTTTGTCTCCTCGCGGCATAGCTTAAAAACTACTTATCCGTTTGATCTCAAATTTTGATAAAAAATGGGGATGACTTAATAATAATAATAGTTTTATTTCACCAATAAAACAGATGAACATAAAAAATATACCATCTGTAATTGGAGAAAACGTCATACATTACGTTTTTAAGAAAAAATGTAGATTTATGTGCATTACGAGGCAATAAAGTTTTGTAGCTATATGAAACGCGATTGTCTTTAAGTTTTTTATGATTTTGATAGGCGACAACGCAATCTTAATATACAGGGTGGCCCATCGAAAACGTACCGCAAGGCATAACGGCCAGGGTAATTTTTTTTTCAAAAAATCCAAAAACACCTCAATTTTGTTTGTGAGGGGGACAACTTTTGCTCTTAAAATGATCGCAAAATTTTCAACCCTCTAAGCGGGGGTGTCATCCCCCAAACTTTTTCAAATGGGAAGAGGGGTCAAGTGGTACCGCAATGAAAAGGGCTTTCTATTCTCTATACATTCCCGCTTTGGTTTTGAAAATCGGTCAAGTCATTTAGAAAATATGAAGGATTGAAATTTGAAAAATACATTTTTCAAAAAACTCATAAATTGAATTAAATAAAAAAAAACTTACCGTATTAATGAAGCAAATGCTGAAAATGTTGCCCGTCGACCTCCATACAGTAATACAAATTAGCTTCAAATCGTTCTCGAACATTCTGAAGAACTTGAGGGGTCACTTCGCGACAAACGTCAATAATTCGTGTTCGCAGATCTTCTAATGAGGCAAGTGGAGTGCTATACACTTTACTTTTTATGTGTCCCCATAGAAAAAAGTCTAAAGGAGTCAAGTCGGGTGACCGGGGAGGCCACTCAATGGCACCCCTTCGTCCTATCCACCGCCCGGGAAAGTTAGTGTTTAAATAATTACGCACATTTTGAGAGTAATGTGGAGGTGCACCATCTTGTTGAAATATCAGTTCCGCTTCAACGTATCCAGGATTATTTTCGATGATGTCAGTTAGGGCTGGATCGATGGTATTTTCCAGTAAATCTAAGTACATATCACCTGTTAGAGTTCCAGGAAGAAAAAAAGGACCCACAATAGAATTTCCAAAAATACCAGCCCACACGTTCAATTTCTGAGGATGTTGTGTGTGCACCTCGTGAAATACTCTGGGGTTGTTCTCAGCCCAGTACCGACAGTTATGCCGATTAACTACACCGTTCAAAAAGAAAGTGCACTCACCCGAAAAACACACATTGAATAGAAAATTATTATTATTGGCCACTCGTTCACTAATAGTTTCACAAAATTGCAAGCGGCGATCAAAATCGTCTTCGTTGAGTTCTTGTACCAACTGAATTTTATACGGGTGGAAATGGTGTTTTTTCAATATTCTTTGGACACTTGTACGATTCACGCCGGTCTCATTGGCTAATTTTCTTGTACTCAGCGTACTATCCATGGCAACTTGGCCCAATACAAAGACCTCCATAGCTTCATTTACTACAGGATTTTCCATCTGCCTCTTTTTATTTATAAGGGATCCAGTTTCGCGAAATTTTGCTACTAACTCGCGAACAATTTTGCCGGAAAGGTGTTTTTCAGGATGTCGTTCATTAAATATCTGCGCAACCCGATTGCCACATTCATTATTTTTAAAATAAAGTTCGATTATTTCCACTTTTTCTGCAAGTGAGTACACCATAATTATTGATAAAAAATTTAATGATATTGAGAAATTTAAACGCACAAGTTACAGAACAGCTATCTAGCAACTACCGCACCTGATCGTTGTGGCATGTCAAATCACTAAAATCAGCAGTAAACATCTAAAATAACAGGACAAAAATAGCGAATTGGTCGAAGGAATTTATCCTTATCATTTACTCTGATAATTTGTAAATAAACATTTTAAATTTCAATCCTTCATATTTTCTAAATGACTTGACCGATTTTCAAAATCAAAGCGGGAATGTATAGAGAATAGAAAGCCCTTTTCATTGCGGTACCACTTGACCCCTCTTCCCATTTGAAAAAGTTTGGGGGATGACACCCCCGCTTAGAGGGTTGAAAATTTTGCGATCATTTTAAGGGCAAAAATTGTCCCCCTCACAAACAAAATTGACGTGTTTTTGGATTTTTTGAAAAAAAAATTACCCTGGCCGTTATGCCTTGCGGTACGTTTTCGATGGGCCACCCTGTATGTAAATTCCCGCCAAGGTCAATATTTTGAATTGTCTGAAATAGTTTCTACACGTCTCTGTACATAAAAGAACACATATAACGCAGGTTGCATACTTTCCAAGCAAAATCACTCTTGTCACATCCACAGCTTAAACCCCAATTTATAATACCGTACGATAAGTGAGAGTGTATATTAGAACAATATACTGACAACATAGCATTTTGACTACAGTTATTTGATAATAACTTTAAACCATAACAATTTTTTCTTAGTTTTCTGCATAGATTTCTCTACATAATTTTCCTATCGTAAGTTCTCATCAATTTCTAAACCTAACATTATTGAGGAGATGGGAGGTGTAATAGGACCACTCTCAATAACGTGAAGTAAAAACGATAACAATGCAGTTTTAATAGCAGTGCTGTAACATTTTAATTTCGTCACTACATTTTAATGCATAAAAATCCGTAAATCCGGTACTGTAAGTCTCCTATCGGTGTAGTAAGGTGCTCGCGGTCTCTGCTTAGCGAAATCTTCCGCTTCATATTGTAGCAATTCACTAGTCTTCATGTAGATGGCGCCTTAGTTTTGTCCAATTGGTAATTTTACTTTCTTCTGCTTTAAATATTTTTTCTTTCCTGTGATCCAGCTCAGGAATTGGCTGATCTATTATCCAGATTTGGTCAGTTTGATTTTAGTAAAGTGGCACCACTGACGGATTGTCATCCCCCTACTGCTGCCTTGACCTGGTGGTGAGGTAGGTTAAGCTTCTTGTCTCTCTGGAAGGTGAAGCTTAAGTGTTAAAGTTTGTCGGCGAATTGATCCTCTTTTAATCCAGCCCATCTTTTGGGATTTACGTCGGCAACTTAGTTAAAAAGGCTCCTATGTGTATTTAATTACATTGTACCTTAATATTTTTGGTTGAGGAACCTTTTATTACTCTCTTGTGAGGATTTAACTGCACTTGACCATCTACCATATTTTTTCGATGGGACAAACTTTACGAAATGATTAATAAAAACCCTTTACCATCAAATAAGGGTTTTTTTCTTCTTCTCCTTCCTCTTCTACTTCTTGTTCCTGTTCTCCTAACCAGAGATTGAATCTGGATGTGTCATTGTAAGTGGAGCAGAAGTCTGTTACCTAGTACTTAAGTATGTACGTACCCAGTTTTCCTGCTGGAAATGTCTTCGATGACACTTACATCATAGACTGCTGATCTAAATCACCGATGCTGATAGACACTTAGATAAGTATCTTAATTTTAACATCTCTTTTGCTGAATTGACTTTATTGTTTATTGCTGATCAACTTTATGACTTTTTCTATTTCTTTAGAGTGTAGAGTATACTTTTTGATATAAAGTTCTAACTACTGCTGGTGTGCATAAACCATGATTAATGGTGTTGTCAATAAGATTATTTTTACTTTATAACTCATGCTGATACTCAAATATCACATTATAAGTTTAGGACACAATAATCTATAGGTTTTTGTCAACATTTGAGCGTATAGTAGGCTTTAAGAACAGAATATCACAGTATAAGTTTATGACACAATGGTCTATAGGTTTCTGCCAACGTTTGATAGTATAATATACTTCAAGATGCAGTGTTGTTGTAAAGTGTGATCACATCTGGAATATGTGATGATATTTATGATTTATTGTATTTACTTGCTTTAGAAAGGTATTTTGATATAAAACAATGTTATTAATTTGTTAGGTAATATTGGTGATTGGATTTGAAACTTGGTTATATAAATTTTTCTTGTTATTTACTTGCTCTTAGATTCACATAATACTCTTTTCTTTTATTCTATTATTGTTAATTGTATTTGAATTAATGAAGTTAATTAATTGCTTGATTATTTTGCACCATTTGATAAATTTTTACTGTCAGATCAAATTGTTCGGTAAATTAAAACAACTTAAAGATTTTCTTTATAAACATTTATAGATTTTGGAACCTATTACTTTTACCTGTCATTAGCTGATTGAAAATTTCTTTTCTCATTCGTATTACTTCATTTTCAGGTTTTATTGAACATTTAGTTTGTTGTTTTGTGATTCTTTAGCTATTTTCATAAAACATTTTACACAGTTGATCTAATATTTGGATAGTGATCTTTATTTGAATTTACTTTAGATTTTTCTCTCAGCATATGAGGTATGAAAACTGATTAACATAGGATCATTACACAGTCAATTGTCATTTTTTAAAAAAACTTCAATTAAAGCCAATTTCTTTCATATGTTATATAAAATAACCTACAGGAGATACACATTTCTGGAAATATTTTGGGGAGCACTGAACTTGTTAGTAAATGTTATTTGTTGAATATGCTTCGTTTTTTTTTTTACTGTTAACTTTAATTAATTTTATCTTAGTGGTCTTGAGGAGTGGTACTCATAACATCTAGAGCGGTTAACAGTCAACTGGTATAGAACTGTTGGCGCCCTTATAGATAGAAATCGAACCAATCTCCCTGAGCAGTCGGTGATTTGCATACTAACTTTACTGCCTCTCTTTCAATCAACCACTTAGTGTAGATTTATATTATCTTAAAACAAATACATACTCTCTGCTATCAAACAGAGAAAGAGTGTGGCATATATAGAATATATGGTTGACTATATCGAATGCTCGGGAGAAATCAACAACTAAACCCAATACTTGAAGTTGTTTATCAATTGCATCGACAACTGTCTCTGAAATTCACAAAGGGCACTCACAGTTCCCCATTTTAAGTGTTCAGGGAATATTGCATTTGAGCGGATAAATTCATCAAATATGTTAAAACTTCACACAAAGCAAATCCCACACCACAAAGTATTATTGCAAAATAAAATGACAGTCTAACGAAATGTAAAAAAAAATATTTTAAAAAACTACATTTCCAATTTATCTCAAATTTCGCAAGAACATCAAGTATTATGTTGGAATTACTTGGTAAAATTTTGGTACGAAATGGCGCTCAATACAGATTTTTGAAAAGACAGTATACAGTGTGTCCGAAATTGGTTATGACAGTATTGGGATCTCGGAAACCGTGATAGTTACAAAAACGTTTAAATAGAGAAAGTTTTAGACAATTATGTTTGTAATTTAACGCCGTTTTGCTCGCGATTCTATCTTTTTTAGTTTTTGAGATATTTTGAAAAATCCAAAAAACTGCATTTTCGAAAAAGTCCTATAATTTATTTATTTATGAAAATTTTCAAAATCTGTAAGAACATTATTAAGGCAACTTTTTACGTAGAGTGCACCTATTAAGTCAGATTTTACATACGACGTTTCGATTTTCTAGAACCATCATCAATTTTGTTTTTTCTTATGGCCGCTGTGTTCGATTTTAACAGTTTTGAAAAGAGTATTTCTTTAGCTTTTCAACGGTGTATCACACTTTGTAATTAGGTTATTACTAAAGGTGCAAAAAGTGCGTAGAGGAAATATTTAAACGTTTTTTGGAATTATCAAAGTAAAAATTTAAAAATTAATAGCAATATATTGTAATTTAACATCCAGTTCTACAAAAAATCAGTAAAAACTGCTTAATAACATAACTGATTCGTACACAATGTTCACACATGTTCAAACTACCACCCGCATATAACACTAACATCTTTGCCCAAGTAGGCTTTGCGTTTGAAATAAGACTGTTTAAACATTTTTTCGAATTATCGATATAAATTAAAATTTAATAGTTTCAAATAGCAATATTTTTAAATTGGACATTAAATTCTGCATAAAATCAGTAAGTTCTACTCAGTAACAATAATACTATGTGCACTGCACATAATGTACCCCGAAAAACGACTGTCGACAGAACTTCTTTTAAAGCGCTGCACTGATTAGAAGCTTGCTAGGGTTAGCCAATTTTAAGAATCGCAACAGAAAGTATGCAAGTATGACAAGGAATGGAATAGGCAAATATTAGAATATTTTAATGAATATCTGTTTTTTTCCATAAGAAGAATTGAAACAGAACTTCACATTCTGAAGTCAACCGTTCATGGCGATTTAAAAGTACTAACCTTACAAGAATTAACAGAAAATCAGTATGAACTACCTACTCAATAAAATTAATAAAAAAAAGGCTACATAATACTAGGATTAAAAATGTTGACCGTTTTTTTCTATGCAGTGTCCGCATTTCCTTTCAACTGTTCTGATTACCCGTTGAATGGTATTTCTATTTATATTTTCTAGAATATTTCGGGTTCGCTGCTCAAGAACTTGCCTATTTTCTGGGGGGTCAAATTCGTATATTTGATTTTTCGCACATCCCCATAAATAAAAATCCAACGGCGTGATATCCGGGGATCTAGCTGGCCAGCGGACAGGACCACTGTTGGATATTACGTTTTCACCAAAAGTTGTTGTTAAAAAGGTTTGTACATCCCTGCTGTTATGTGCAGGACAACCGTCTTGCTGAAACCACAAGCTATTAAACTGATCATCAGGCACAGCTTCTCGAATGGCAGGAACTATTTGATTCTGTAACATGGCAAGGTATCTTGGGCTTGTCAGTGTCTGATCAAAAATAAAGGGACCAATGAGACGATTTCCTAAAAAGTAATGGAAAATATTGAATTATAAGCAATTCAATTAGACTATGTTTATCTTACCAAGCATCCCGCACCACACATTAAAACCAAATGGCTCTTGCAGCCTGCGTGGATCGCGTAGTTGCGGATTTTCAATAGCCCAATAATGGTGATTTTTTTTATTTAAAATGCCACAGTTTGTAAAATGAGTCTCATCTGACCAAATGACTTTATTGCAAAAAGCGGGATTTTCTCGACATCTATTGATATACCAATTACAAAAAACAATTCTTCTTTCGAAATCACCTGCTTGAAGTCCTTGCACAATTGTTGGCTTGTAAGGACGATATTTAGTTACTTTTAAGACGCTATGAACGGTAGATTTTGGAATTTGAAGTTCTGTTTCGCTTCTTCTTGTAGATGAAGTCGGATTTTCATTAAAATATTCTAGGATTTGCCTATTGCGTTGCTCGTTGTCTTTTGCATATTTCTTTGTACGAATCTTATTAAAACTGCCAAATTCAAGCAAGTTTCTAACCAGCGTTTGAAAATAAGTTCTGCCAGGCTGCCGTCTTTCGGGGTACGTGTCAAAATACACATCCATGGCCCTGTTTGCATTTCTTTCATTTTTAATATAACACACTAACATATCAAACATTTCTTCATTAGAAAAGTTTAACGCCCTTGTAATCCTTATTAAAACAGCGATGAATGTTAAATAAAACTTAAACGTTGCATTTTTGACAGATGAAAAGCATTCTATTATTTCAAAACCAAAGCCTACTTGAGCAAAGATGTTAGTGTTATCTGCGGCTGGTCATTTGAACATTTGTGAACATTGTGCAATGTTATTGAGTAGTTTTTACTAATTTTTTTGTAGAACTGGATGTTGAATTACATATTGCATTTTAACACTATTAATTTTTAATTTTTTACTTTGATAATTCCAAAAAACGTTTAAATATTTTCTCTACGCACCTTTTGCACCTTTAGTAATAACCTAATTACAAAGTGTGATACACCGTTGAAAAGCTAAAGAAATACTCTTTTCAAAACTGTTAAAATCGAACACAGCGGCCATAAGAAAAAACAAAATTGATGATGGTTCTAGAAAATCGAAACGCCGTATGTAAAATCTGACTTAATAGGTGCACTCTACGTAAAAAGTTGCCTTAATAATGTTCTTACAGATTTTGAAAATTTTCATAAATAAATAAATTATAGGACTTTTTCAAAAATGCAGTTTTTTGGTTTTTTCAAAATATCCCAAAAACTAAAAAAGATAGAATCGCGAGCAAAACGGCGTTAAATTACAAACATAATTGTCTAAAACTTTCTCCATTTAAACGTTTTTGTAACTATCACGGTTTCCGAGATCCCAATACTGTCATAACAAATTTCGGACACACTGTATATATGTCTTACTAAAGGAGATCCATTACGAGGGAAGTTCCGGGTAAAGAAAATTTATCGATTTTTTCCTAAATACGATCTCCTGTCAAAAGAAAAATCTGAAAATTGTGAACACCTCCCGGGTCCAAATTTTTATTATCTGTAATAAGTAGTAATTGGTTTTTTGTATTTAGAAAAAAAATTATCAGGGTCATTTTTATTCAGGATATCCTCAACGTAAATTTTTATATTTTCGTAATTACTCTTCCCGCAATATTTTAGCATATATTGACAAAAAACTATTTTTAAATTTTCTGAACTTTGACCCTGTTTTTTTTAGGTGGTGTTGACAGATTTGGTCCTCCTTCGAATTGAATTTCTGACTAGGTGCCTAACTCTAAGGCAAAATACCGACATTCGTTGCATACGTGGAGGACTCCTCCAAAATTTTACTAAAAGCTGGAGTGTAATCGTCGTCGATCGGAACAGAGGCTTGCGGTGTAGTTGAAGAAAAGTCACCTGCCTGCATTCGTTGGCAGTCGCTTTTTCCCTTGTCGTCATCCATATCATACAAGTTAAGAGCGAACGCCGATTCTATGCTCTTCCGGGATATCTCCAGCACCTTTTGTACTTTCTTGTTCAGACATTTGTCCTCCATGGTAATTTGTTTCACTTTCGTTCCGCTTGCGTTCAGTACGAAAACGTTGACCTACAAAGAGCACTTGTTAATATAATACATATTTACGATACAAGTGTGTTAACAGCATCATTATCAAGTATTTTAATGAGGTTAACTCACATGTATTGCACAATATTTTACCTACGTCTGACGCACGACTGTTACAATACACACATATTTTTATTAAACACATTTTTCAAAAAGTTTAAAGCAAGCATAAAACACCTTTCTATTAGCTGTTACTTGTTTGCACTTTACTCCTGCCACTCCGCGTTACCCCGGGCAATGTCAATTCAAATAACATTTTATTGACAGTTTTAATTTCTTTAGTCAAAATGAGTGCTTCAGAAAGAAGCATTCCTTCGGATATTGAGCAGGGAGTATCCAGGGCAATTGACGGTTGCTTCCCGAAAAATCCAGGCCGAAATATGAGTATATTTTCAAAAATGGTAGAGAGAGAAGAATGTTCAGAACAATGAGAATGAAAAGGTACTTATTGTATACTTCGGGGAGTTATTATATTATGATAAGAACAATGATATAGTCAAAAGCAGTGTCATCGTGCGGGTCATACGATTTATCAACAACAAACTTTTTAAGTTTGTTTTTCTTTTATTACGTGTAATCATATCCTCCGCATAACATCCGAAAGATGAATTAGATACACCTATGATATTTTCATATGAAAAAAGAGGTTAAACATAAATACCAGCAGTTGCAAAAATCTTTGAGCGATGTCACTTCAAAGTCAGATTGGCAGGTAAGTGACAAAATGAGTAATAGAAAACAATTTTCGGGTTTTTTGCATCCACAAGCGAAAAAAATAGTATTAAATCTAATAAAATACTACGAAAATGAAAAAAAAAAAGAACCTCGACTAGTTAAAAATATTTGTTTCAGTGATGAATGTACCTTTTATTTGAATGGACATGTTAATAAGCAAAACTGTCGTTTCTGGAATGACGAGAACCCACACGTATTTAGAGAAGGGCATACCCAGTACCCCCAGAAAATTAATGTTTGGGCTGGTATATTGGGAGACGTAATTATCGGCCCAATATTTATAGAAGGGAATTTAAATGGCGACATGTATGATGAAATGCTACAGAGGTCTATTGAACCACTAATAGTGCGGGAATTGGAAAATCAGAAGGACATACAAGGAAATTTAGCATTAGAAGAATGCTTACTACATTTTCAACAGGATGGGGCACCTCCTCATTATGTAGTTCCCGTCAGGCAATGGTTGGTTGATAATTATCCCAACCAGTGGATTGGAAGAAGAGGTCCTATTGAATGGCCACCTAGATCACCGGACCTAACACCTCTTGACTTCTTTTTGTGGGGTCACTTTAAATCTGTGCTGTTTAAAATGCAACCTGAGTCAATACAGCAACTCAAGGACAGGATAGTTCAGGAATGCCGTGCTATATCCAGAGAAACATTTGCAAATGTACGCGAAGAATTTGAACAAAGGCTTTATTATTGTCTTCAAAACAACGGGAACCATTTTGAACATTAATTTAATAACTATAAAAAAATTCACAATTGTGTTTTAATTTATTGTTTCCTTTAATAAACACAGAAGAATTGCACGAAAAACAGCTTTCTATGGTACCATTGGAAAGCATTTTTCAAGATCTTTAAGATAATATATCACTCGACCCCCCTTTCTATTTAAGATTTTAGGGTTGTATCTCACCCTGCTCAAGGGGTTACAGATAAGGGTCGAATAATACGCTTTTATTTGTTCCCTCTTCATTTTATAGAAAGTGTTTTGAGCGTTTTTCGATTAAGTTTTTCCTTCCGAAAATATAGCCATTTTAAGTTTTTAAATTGTCACCCTGTAGAGAAACTGGTACAGTTGTAGTACGTCAATGACGGCCAAATAAAATGTTTAAAAAATCACCCTAAAGTAATTTTCTTTCATAACTGACTTAAAGTTTGGCAGGAAAAATTAGGTTTATTAATGGATTTTATCCACAACAAATCACTTAGATTTTTTATTGTTCTAAAATGTTCATTGTGTTAGTTTATTGTTTTTTTAAGTTCTGTTCGTTTATTATTTAGCTGTGTTATTTCTGTTTCTATTTAATAATCTTAGTTGAGATTTTAACTACCTATCTTTAAAATGAATGAATTCGACTGCCAAGTTGACATGTTATTAATTAATGTAGAAAAAACTATCGCAATGCTTCTGAACTTTGGGCGGTAAGATTTCCCCACGTACCACCAAAATCTCACACAGCAGGAGGAAAACCAAAACGAACGACGACATGGTGGTAGGAGTTTTGGGAACAGTAGCTCTCAACCCTTATATTGGTTCCCGAGAACTATCCAAAGACGCCGGGATGTGTAAAACATCCGTTCTCAGGATTTTGCACAATTTTAAATTTCATTCTTACTATATTACCTTACATGAAGAATTGTATGAACAGGACTTCGAGAGACGGGTGCAATTTTGTCGGTGGTTTCGACTATGGATCAATGAAAACAACTCACTGGAAAACATAATATTTTCTGACGAAGCAACATTCACTAACCATGGTCAAGTCAATCGTCACAATATGCATTATTTGGCTGGAGAAAATCCACACTGGATACACACAGTCGCTAATCAACACCCTTGGTCGATAAATACTTGGTGTGGGATATTTGGCGATGTTGTTATTGAGCCTAATTTTTTCGATGGTAATCTTAATGGACAGCGATACTGCGATATCCTTCGAAATGACTTGCAAAGATTGATTCCAAATATTCCAGAGCCACAACGTGAAGTAATTTGGTTTCAACAAGACGGCACACCACCACATTACTGTCGAGAAGCACGTGCTAGATTGAATGACACTTACCCTAACAGATGGATTGGACGTGGGGTACCAGTAAATTGGCCTGCAAAATCTTCAGACTTAACCCCTTTGATTTTTTCTTGTGGGGTTTTGTCAAAGAAAAAATAATGATGACTACCCCAACTATAGCCGAAGACATGCGAGAAAGGATTACGCGTGCAGTTCGTGAAATCACCCCAGATGTTATTCATCTGATAAAATAAAATCATGTACCTAATATCAGTTTTTTCTTCTGTTGATTTTCATTTTAATTTTGTTGAATTTGGCGTAGTGACATTGACATTGACATTAAATTATTCATTGATTATAACGTTTTTTCTGGAGATTACGAATCTGGAAAAAAACTGCACCTTTCCATTTAACATTTAAAAGCCGTTTTTGGCAAAACAAATAGATAATATTTTTTGTATACCTCTATACTAACCTGGAGATTATTCGAAGGCCTCCCCTTCTTACTCCTACAAACGGCTTTTAATGCTTTGCAAAAAGCAGGACAAAACGTATAATAGAATATAAAATTGGTGTTGACATCAACCGCTCCCAAGATCGTACAAATCTGCCTGAGGACTTCCAGAACTTCGGTATTGGCTTTGTCGTGGTCGCCTTGAAAAAGAAGATTGATGGCTGCCGTTCGAGACACCAAATTTCCAGGAATGTTGGTGATCAAGAAGAAGACTATTATCATCACCAAAGTGATTGTTAGATTAGTGTGATCCTAAAAAGACACGGGGTACAAACAATACCAACAATATCTATAAAACAAAGTAAGAAGTTGAATATCAATAAAGAAAAACATACATAGTAAAATACTAATATATTAATTATTAAAAAATTCCATATAGTTAGCACGAGTATTTCAAAGAAGTCGTTAAAGTAAAGCTATCTAATATTCGTTTTGAGAGTTTTTAAAAGCTAAATAAAATAATAAATAACACTTATCTCAAACCGTATCTTTTAGATTGTACAGACATTTAAATCTGTATATATCCCCTATTAAGGTTTAAGGTTATCATCTAGCCTCTTTTTGGTGGGAAGATTTCTTTGCCCGCTTCCATTTAAGTTAAAACCAATAATAATTGAAACATTTCATTTGGTTCGATTCAGTTATAATGAATTGTCAATTTATTATGTTAAAAATACAATAAAATATTTTATAATAGAAGGCGTTTCAATGTTGAAATATTTGTTTTTTGTAAATATATTGAACAGAGCCTTTTAATGGGTGAATGAAAGGGGCAAGCAAGGGCGCTACGTCACTGGGTGGGTATTAAAGTATCCATTGTATAAGTTGCCACTTATCCAGTGGCGTATTTACATTGCCTTCCTGGGGAGGGGGGCGAGCATTTACATTTGACAACTAAAAAAGAAGTTCCATTGCTTTTTGTTTGTTAACACAATAAGCACAACAAAAGAAGTTCAGGCAATCGTGGCAATGCTTTATAAAATAATTTTTGCTTTCAAACATTTTGAGCTCTTGTACCACTTCTAAATACACCCCTGCACTTACCCTTCTCTTACACCTTTTTGTCCTACATTTCTTTGACTTCTTGTTAATTTTTCTCGCTTTCCTTAGCGACCTTATTAGAAATCCATTTCCCAGCAGTAAAATAATTGTGGGTATGACAGCAAAACCAAATAACGTAAACCAGTTAAAAGCTTTATAAGAGCTGAAATAATAAAATTAAATTATTATAAACCGTTTAAAAAAAAGTTACGCCCCCGGGTGGGCTCGAACCACCAACCTTTCGGTTAACAGCCGAACGCGCTAGCCGATTGCGCCACGGAGGCTACATTCAGACTTTTTTAAACAGTTCGGGCTCTCTAAGAGGTGTATCTTTTATTCTTTTTGATTGAAAATTGTAATATTTTTACCACAATATGTACATATCAATGTATTATCAGCGTTAAAAAAGAATATATATAATAGAGTATTTTCCATGTCTTTTGTATCATTATTTAATTCCTGATAATATGGCGAATGATATTTAAATATCGCCAATTTAGTTCAGTACATAGTCACAGTATACAGGGTGTTTCTTAATTGAGTCTCAATATTTAAGGAGGTGATTTTTGGGTCCATTTTAAGAAGAAAACTTCATATAAACATCTATCCTAAGCGGTGTAAATTTTGAGATACAGGGTGTTAAACTTTCAATAATTTCATAATTTTTCGATAATATCTCGGATACCACTCTAGATATTGTAATGACATTTTGTATAGAGGTACTATGCATCTAGTGGAATTTTTTGATGTAGAATTTTTTTTTTTATTTTCACCAGTGGCGTCCGTACGGAATCCGACCTGCATATTTTCCCAGACATTGATGGTACGCCACTGGTTTTTTTTAAATAAAATTTATTTCGAAATTTCCATTCATTTCTGAGCAAGTTTGATCTCTTGATAATTTTGAGTTAAACGCACGGTTTTCGTTTTAAAAAATAAAAACCGTTTCTCTGCAGAGTTTTAACAATATTGCTAATATGACAACACCAATTGCCATGGCATGCAAGGAAATTTTTTTTTCATTGAAATTCAAGAAATCAAATTTGCTTATGAATAACTAATACCCAAAGATTTCAAAATTATTATTTGAGCTTATAATTTTTTAACACGAAACTATAAAATACTATTAGTTCATCAATAAAGAAAGATTACTAATAATAATTATTATTGTAGTAGGCTTTGGCTGTCAGAATTAATACTTCTCTTGTAACTTAATTTTGTGTTCTAAATATCTGATATATCTGACAAAAGAAATGGTTGAGTTTACCAATGAAGAGTTGGCAGAGATGCATTACATGTATGGTTTGGCTGATGGCAGTTCACCTGAAGCTAGGCGATTATATCAAGAGCGCTTTCCTGGTAGAGTCATACCAAATAGGCGAATATTTGCCAATGTGCATAGAAGGTTGACTGAAACAGGTACATTCAAGTCAAATAATCAATTAAAAGGGACCCATCGGACTGTAAGAACACCAGAAATTGAAGAGGCAGTATTAAATTCCATAGACGAAAATCCTGAACTGAGTACTAGGAAAATTGGAATTAACCTAAATATTTCGCACATCTTAGTTTGGAGAATTCTACATGATTTTTTTATACCCATATCACATGCAATGAGTGCAAGCCTTACTTCCCCGAGATCTTCCTTTCCGAGTTAATTTTTGTGAATGGTTTTTGGAAAAAATTGCGCGTAATCCCTTATTTGATCGCGAAATAATGTTCACAGATGAAGCGAACTTCTCCAGGAATGCTATCAGAAACTTCCACAATAATCATATCTGGGCCGACGAGAACCCCCATGCCATTGTAGAACATCATCATCAAGAGCAATTCTCTGTAAATGTTTGGGCTGGCATTATCGAAAATCACCTAATGTACCTTTTTTCCTCCCAGAAAGACTAAATGGCCATAATTATCGCCGGTTTCTTGAGAACGATTTGCCGATATTGTTAGAAGATATACCATTCTGATTAGAAACAGAATGTGGTTCATACACGATGGCGCGCCCGCTCACTTTAGTATTGAAGCCAGAGAATATTTAAACCGCACATTTAACAACAGATGGGTAGGTCGTGGCGGACGCCAACCATGGCCCCCTAGGTCCCCAGACCTAAATAGTTTGGATTTTTTTCTATGGGGATATCTTAGATCTTTAGTTTACCGCACCCCAGTAAACACTGTAGAGGAGCTGAAGGATCGTATAAGAGATTCTTGCGATATTATCAGAAACCCCGAGGGTATCCTTCAAAAAGTTCGCGACAACATGAGGAAAAGGGCTGGAGCGTGTATTCTCCAAGGTGGTGGGCATTTTCAACAACTTATCTAATTTTTTTCTTCTATTTTGTTTCACAAAGTGTGCTGTCAATTTGTTATTGTTGAAGAATGTCATATTATTTTAATAAAATTTATAAAAAGTATTAATGAAGGAACAGACTTCTGAAAAACATTGACATGGTGGTCCTAGATTGGTGGCTGAAGACTACATACTATTATCTACAAATATCTCTCACTAAGATAAAGCGATTTCTGATTTTAATAAGAATGGACATAGTAATTACTTTCACGCCACTGATTTTTCCAAAATAAAGCATTTTTATTGATTCATTTTTTTGTTTTTGAAAACTTTTAGTATTTATTTTCGACAAGATTTGATTTCTCGAGTTTAATACAATAATATTCCCCTGCATACATGGTGATATCCGTCTTATGACCAGGATTGTTTGGACCATGCAGAGAAACGGTTTTTATTTTTTTAAACGAAAACCGTGCGCCCAACACAAAATTACCAAGGGATTAAACTTGCTCAAAAATGAATGGGAATTTCAAAAATAATTTTTATTTAAAAAAAAATCAGTGGCGTACCATCAATGTCTGGGAAAATATGCAGGTCGGATTCCGTACGGACGCCACTGAGGGAAATTAAAAAAAATGTTCTACATCAAAAAATTCCACTAGATGCATAGTACCTCTATACCCAATTTCATTACAATATCTAGAGTGGTATTCGAGATATTATCGAAAAATTATGAAATTATTGAAAGTTTAACACCCTGTCTCTCAAAATGTACACCGTTTAAGACATATGTTTATATGAAGTTTTCTTCTCAAAATGGACCCAAAAATCACCTAAATATTGACACTCAATTAAGAAACACCCGTATACTTGTTCCATCTTATTAGATCCCTACCAATATTTTACCAGTTTCTTTCTATTTATGCCACACTTGACCTTAAAATAAATTTAATAAGTATTTTTTATATTGCCACATACCGCCATTTGGTTACGTCACGTTGAACTCATATCAAAATGTTACCAGTTCACTCCTATGTAAAATTGAATAAGCAGTTTTCTAACAATATTTTTTTTTAGTTTTTACTAGGCCGCCATTTTGTTTCCGCATATTGGATTTTTACCAAAATGTTACCAGGTCATCCCTATATGACCCTTATTCTTTGACCAAAAGTTGAAGTCAATCGGGTAATTAGTTCGGAAGATATTTAATATATTTTATTTTATTGGGCACTCTTTTATTCCCCATATTAGATTCGTATTTACCAATATTTAACCAGTTTCTAGCTATATCATACTTAATTTTTGGGCATAATTTAAAATAAACTAAATAAGCAGTTTTTCATGTAATTTTACTGTAAAATTTCAAGGCAATTTTGAACAAGAGGATTTTTTACGTTGATTTTTTTGAAATTTTTTTAATTGGGTCGTCATTTTGTTTGGCCATCTTGAATTCGTACCACAAATTTAACAGTTTATCTTTATGTCACAATTAATACTAGCCCACTATTTAAAATTAACCTAATAAGTAGTTTTTCAGGCCTATTTTTTTAAAAAAATTATTAGGCCTCCATTTTGTTTTGCTGTCTTGGATTACTTACTAGACGAGTGTCTTAAATGTAAATATTTTGTTAAAATATATGTTTTTTTTTGTTCGGACAATTGTCAATGTAATTATATGTTCGTTCTACTTATGAGATCTCTCGGTTGTTTTAAAAATTCTTGTAGCCTGACGATGCGATTTAATGGCGAAACCGGTTGCTGATATATTAAAGAATTTTTTTTGGGTAAATTAGACTTTTTCTTCTTCTGTGCCTAGTACTTGAAAATCGCCACCCAATTATGGATATTCACATTCAGAAATCTTATGTCACACCTGATTTCCCTTTTAGGTGGGAAGTGAAAAGAGGATTTGATCCACAGTTGAAGTGTAGTGTTGTGTAGTAATATAGTATAGTTAGATTTTCGGTAAACTTTGGTATAGAACTTCTTTCCGTTTCCAACTTACACAGAATCAAAAAACGCCGTGGTAGTCAAGGTCCGATCGTCTTCCATCTTGTATATAAAGCAATAAGGTAAATTGAACAATATCGCGATTAAGAGACTGCCCATCATGAGTCTTCTAGCCATCCATGGATTGCAAAATTTCGGTTTGGTGCATTGCATCGGGTTCCATAAGAATATGACTCGATCTAAAAAAAAAACTTTGTTATTTTCCATTTTAAGTATTAAATAAATAGCTTTTCTCCATCCAAAATATTTAAGTAATTTGACACCGCAAAACGTAAATTTTGCCTCAATGCGTATTAGAAAATACAGTCAAATTTACGTGGAGGGGGGGGCAATTTGACGATACCCCCATTTAACAAATTATCAAAATTCTTATGTAATTGGATTGGGATAATTTTGCATTAGCTCCGAAAAAGTTTGCATCGAGTGGGAGAAAGAAACACAGTCTCCCCTCAATGAATTTTCATATTTGTATGTTTTTAAATTGGGATAATTTTTGAACCATTTTTAAATCATTGCCCATAATTTATTAGATTGTCATATGACCGTTTGTCATTAGACACGATCTTTGGAAAATCGGGCAGAATTCCATAACGTACAGATAACAAGAAAACACAGTTTTGCTCATAATTATTTATAATAATTATTTGGTAAAAAATATACACGTTTTGTAAAATGTAATACATCAATAATACAGTATCAAACTACGCGGTTAAAACATTTCATCGCGAATGCCTTGAAAAAACAAAAGAGCATATTCGGCAGGTCAGGCGACGCCGCCATGTTTTATATGCTGTCACATTTATATTGAAAATATAGTGTTATGCCTAAATTTCGTTCTTAAAAGTTAGTTAGTCCCTTAAAATGAGTTTAAGCGGTCAAAGTGAGATTTATAGTGCCCCGCCAAATATTACTGTGGCACTCTGTCGCAGCCAAAACCACTTCGGACGAATTATTATCGGAAACTTCGTGGAAAAAGTATGAAATTGTGTATAAACTATATATGGAGTGGCGAAGTCAAAAGAATGTTAATTCATTATCGGAAAATGATACAGGGCAAGAAAGTCCAAAACGTTCACCCCACCTCATTAATAATGTTTAGGTATGTAACCTGGCAACAAAGGTAAGAGATTTAAACATTTTAGAAGGAAAAAAAGATATCCTCTATGTGTATCGTATTAGCATGTTATATTTACAAACAACATACATTAAAAAACATTATTTCATCACTGTATATTGGCGCAAGCTCTACAGCAATGCCGCAAAGTACCCTTAGAAAATTTAAATAATAAACGTGTTTTATTAGTGTGATATAGCTATAGAAAGAGTATAACGTTTCACTCCCAAGTAATGGTTAGTACTCATGGAGATGAAGTCATCTGATCATCATTACTTATTAAATAATATACCTACTATTATTATTCTTAAGTTAATGCCAAGCAACTACGTGGATTTATATACAGTGAGGACGAAAAGGTTGGAATAAATTCATTTAAAAAAACAGGTTTTTTTTTCTCGAAAAAACGCTGGGTCCCGGTAATTTTAATTGCCGTTTTTTTTTATTATAATATCGTGTATACAGGGTGACCCAAAAGCAAGTTATGACAGTTAACTTCATTTTTTAAATGGAATGTCCCATTTTTTATTTCATTTTCGAATTCTACGGAAATTTTTGATGACATTTCATATATCATAATCTACAAACATTCAATTTTATTAAATAAAAAATGTCTAGAATACAAAATTATGTAATATTAATTTAAAAAATTGTTGAAATTGATCACCAGCAGCTAACAATATCCTAGGCGATCTTAAAATCTTGGAATACATTGTTCTCTATTTAAGCTTCTATCAATATAATTTCCTATCTTATTCCATCTTTAAGCTCAGCAATATTGTTGGGTCGGTTAACATACACTGTAGATTTTAGGTAATCCCACAAGTAATAATCTAACGGGGTCAAATCAGGGGATCTAGCAGGCCATTCTATCGGACCCTGTCTACCAATTCACCTACTAGGGAAAATACTATCTAAATATTCACGAACCGGGCAAGTATAATGGGCTGGTACTCCATCCTATTGATAGCATAAAGTATCGTTGGGAATATCGGGATCTACTGGATTTGGATTCAATACATCAATCGAAATCTTTCTCTAGTTAATGTCTCTTCAAAGAACCAAAATTCTGTTTTCAATAATTCCAGCACCTTTTTTTTGTACACTTCAAATTTTCTTTTAATGTAACTAAATATATTCGCTCAAACCAGCAGAAATTATGTGTTATAAAACCTGAGGATCTTAGTGAGAATTAAGTAGTAAATAAATATTTATACTCACCTATAGTGAGGGCGACAATAGCTAAAACTCCTAGAGCATTAAGGGCCCCTCCCAAAGGCAAGCTGATCAGAGCCTCATAAACCATCCATCCATAGTTCCACATTATTCCCCTGCTAAGGCCACCCATTATCAGAATTATGGACATACCCAAATCCACACATGCTAGAACTATACAGTTAAGTTGGTTTTTATTTAGATGTGGTGACTCGTTCTCGAAAAGAAAAACTAATATAGTTTGGTTAATAATATGAAATTATCAAAATCACAGAAAACCACACAATATCACAAATTCTCGATGTTCGAAATTTGTAAGAACGTATGTAGATAACATAGAATGACAGCTTCCACGGCTGTGGTCAATTAAGAAATCATGGTTCTTGGGATTAGAGCGTGTCAAAATGGATTCAGGCATCCTCAGGGATCTTTACTCCACGGGTTTGGAACACTGAATGAGCTTGGAGAGATTCAGGCGGGTTTTTATACTTGCCGAATCGTGACTCTACGTTAAAATCGATTTCCACCTGTGATACAGATCCTTGAAGATGTGTCGGGCAATCGGAAGCGAAACGTCGGATAGTAATTCCAATTTGACACTGTCTACTCTTAAAATCCATGCTTTCTTATTTGACCAATGCCGTGAAAGTTTCCGTTTTATGGAGTAATTTATTTATAACTGTGGAATATGGCCGCCGTTTTTATGCAGTTCCGGTAATCACCTTAATTTATTTATTGCATGAAAAACAGAAATAGAATGATGGTGGTTAACATACAAGGCTCGGAATATACTTTATTGTTTAAGAATCTCCACAAAAAAAAGTCTAGTGGCGTGAGATCTGGCCTGTTTTGTGGCCACTCAATAGATCCATGAGACCCCCAGCCATGATTTATAATTTTCCTGTAAAAAATTAACCACAAGCATAACATTATGCTCCAACTTGCTGCCACACCAGTTGGGCATATTGCCGAAGTGGAAGATTATCTGTTATATTTTGAATTTCTTTTCTAAGAAAGTTCAAATTTCGTAATCGATTTAAATTATTTTCATAAAAAATTCGTCCTATTATTTGATTGCTTAATAAACTGCTTCATACATGTGTGTGTATTGATTTGTCACCCTTAAACTTATATATATATATATATATATATATATATATATATATATATATATATATACAGTGTCCCAAATTTGGCTTACATGCATTGCTATCTCGTAAACCGCTATAGCTACAGGGTGGGTTAAATTAGGAGAGTTTTAGAGAATTTTATTACAAATTTGATGACGTTTTGAAGTTTAGGATATCTTTTGTGGTTTTCAAGATAATTGGGAAAAATCAAAATGGTGCATTTTCAACTTCTGCCCGTAGCTTCTAAACGACTCGTATTATGGTTTTATGGTTTATACATTATTAGGGCACTTTTATTAGAGGAACATTATGCAGGTAAAACGAAGTTTCTAGCTTCAATTGTTTTTGAGATATTGGCATCAACTTTTTATTTTCTTACCGACGCCATATTGGATTATTGTATTTTTGGAAAGATCTTTTTAAGAGCTTTCCAATGATGTATAACAAGGTAAGATTATTATTTTTCTTGCGCTCTAAAAACCAAAATAATTGTTTTTTTTAAGTAGGCTTTGATTACGCATGGCGGCCATAATGAAACAAAAGAATGCCGCATGTCAACAATCATTTTGTGTTCCTGAATAGTACTTGTTATCATTTTCTCATTGTGCCGAGTTTTTACAAAGTTTATTTGAGTTTCTTATACTACTTAAAATGGAGGGTAATTATTCCAACGAAGAGAATTTGGATATGATAGAACTTTATTTTAAAGCAAATAGAAATACACAAGCAGCTGCGCGTTCATACGAAGAACAATTTCCAGACCGACATCAACCAAGCCAAAGGCATTTCAGATTTCTAATTGTAAACTTGTTAGCTTATGGGTAAAAATATTAATTCCACCACCATCGATGTTTCAGATTTTCAACTAAGATATTATACTAACAGTGAATACCTAGTCACTAAAATGTAACTATCACACTATTGAAAATACCTAAACTAAATTTAAATTAACACATAAAAAAAATATAAGTTACACCACATGCCTCCCTCCATTTTCCACACATTTTTGACATTTCTCCAACACCTTCCGTGTAACCCTTCTTAAGGTGTTCCTGTTAATATTAGCAAAAACATCTCGGACTCTGTCTTCTAGCTCTCTGAGACTTTCTGGCGGAGAAAATTCGTAGACCTCATTTTTTGCGTATCCCCATAAATAAAAATCGGGAGGAGTAATATCCGGTGACCTCGCCGGCCAAGCAACAGGGCCATTATTAGCGATAATATTTTCCCCGAAAGTATTTCTGAGGACCGCCATCACCTCTCTGGTACCGTGAGCCGGACAGCCATCTTGTTGGAACCAAATATTTTGCAGGTCGTTTGGGGGAACAGAATTTATAACTTCTGGAATAATTTGTTCCCGTAATAGTTGCAAATATCTGTTACCCGATAAATTTTCTTGGAAAATGAACGGCCCAATCAAACGGTTATCTAAAATACAAATTGTTATGAGTGATTTAAAGCAGAAGTGCATTGTTTGGAATTACCTATAATGCCACACCACACATTGAACCCAAATTTTGTTTGTAAACGTCTTTCTTCTAAATTATGAGGATTCTCGGTGCCCCAGTAATGAGTATTATGTTTATTGAAAATTCCACAGTTTGTAAATCGTGTTTCATCTGTCCAAAGTACTTTAGAATGAAAGTTGGGTATTTGCTGGCATTTGTTGATGAACCATTCACTAAACGTGATTCTTCTAGCAAAATCATTTACCTGAAGACCCTGTACAATAGTAGGTTTATAGGGATGAAAGTGAAGTTTTTTCAAGACTCGTTGGACGGTTGATTTGGGAATTGCCGTTTGTTCTTCAATCTTTCTTACTGAGGTTGTTGGGTTGTCCCTGACACTTTCTATTATAGCTGCGTTTCTTGCTTCATTATCTTCTTCAGGTCTTTGGTTTCGGTTTCAAAAAAGACCCGTAGGCTAACAGGTTAACAATTAGAAATCTGAAATGCCTTTGGCTTGGTTGATGTCGGTCTGGAAATTGTTCTTCGTATGAACGCGCAGCTGCTTGTGTATTTCTATTTGCTTTAAAATAAAGTTCTATCATATCCAAATTCTCTTCGTTGGAATAATTACCCTCCATTTTAAGTAGTATAAGAAACTCAAATAAACTTTGTAAAAACTCGGCACAATGAGAAAATGATAACAAGTACTATTCAGGAACACAAAATGATTGTTGACATGCGGCATTCTTTTGTTTCATTATGGCCGCCATGCGTAATCAAAGCCTACTTAAAAAAAAACAATTATTTTGGTTTTTAGAGCTCAAGAAAAATAATAATCTTACCTTGTTATACATCATTGGAAAGCTCTTAAAAAGATCTTTCCAAAAATACAATAATCCAATATGGCGTCGGTAAGAAAATAAAAAGTTGATGCCAATATCTCAAAAACAATTGAAGCTAGAAACTTCGTTTTACCTGCATAATGTTCCTCTAATAAAAGTGCCCTAATAATGTATAAACCATAAAACCATAATACGAGTCGTTTAGAAGCTACGGGCAGAAGTTGAAAATGCACCATTTTGATTTTTCCCAATTATCTTGAAAACCACAAAAGATATCCTAAACTTCAAAACGTCATCAAATTTGTAATAAAATTCTCTAAAACTCTCCTAATTTAACCCACCCTGTAGCTATAGCGGTTTACGAGATAGCAATGCATGTAAGCCAAATTTGGGACACATTGATATACAGGGTGTTAAAAAAGTACGCTGCCAAACTTCAAGGGACGATTCCTCGCATTATTCTAAGACAAAAAGTTTATATAAACATAGTTCTGAAAACGAATAGTTTTCAAGATACAGGGTGTTAAATTTCTATGAAAAAAAATGTTTTTCTATCATAACTTTTATACCACTCTAGATATTTTTATTAAATTTGGTGTACATCTTTTACCTATTAAAGAGCAGTTTTTGATGCAAAAGTATTTTTTAAATTTCTACCAGTGGCGTTCGTACGGAGTTTGGACAGAATGTTTATTAAGAAAAAATTATACGCCACTGCTTTTTCTAAAAACAAAAATTATTTTTGAAATTCCCATTTAATTTTAAGCAAATTTGGTCTCTAGACTTACCTTCGTACGACGCACAATTTTTATGTAAAAAAATAAAAACAATTTTCATACATCTACTGCAATCCGAATCCAATTTGCAAGGATAATTTTTTGTAAAATCCGCTACTGTTTAATTTTTATGAAACATACCTATTTGGAAGTGGGCACGCGTAATGCTGTGGTTAGAATAAAACATTAAATAAATAAAAAAAAACTAAACAACACCAAGACGTTTATTAATAAAATAATTGTAAACCAAACATAACTTAACCAACCTTACAAATAATAATTTCACAGAATTTAATTTTAAAGTAACTGCTGGAAATGGCCTCCCCCGTCTTCAATACATGCGTTTGTACGCCTTATTAGCGACTGGCGAACCCTTTCGAAAATACCAGGAGTGTTCCTAATAATTTCACAGGACTCTTCTAGCCGATTTCGTAGATCGTCTTCGCTTCGAATTGGTGTTGTGTAAACTAATGCTTTAAGGTGTCCCTAGAGAAAGAAATCTATCGGATTAATATCAGGTGACCTGGGTGGCCAAAATTGTGGTCCTGCACGCCCAATCCAGCGATCGGTATAATTTTGATCTAGGTACTGACGTGCCACTAAACTGAAGTGCGGTGGAGCACCGTCATGCATAAACCACATAGAACGCCTTTGCCTTAGTGGAACATCTTCCAAAAGTTCAGGTAAAACATGTTCAATAAATTGTCTATACTCCTCACCAGTAAGCCTGCTAGGCAGAAAGTGAGGCCCGATAAGGAAATCTCCTACAACTCCAATCCAAACATTTACAGAAAACTGCTCTTGGAAATGATTTTCAATTATGGCGTGAGGATTTTCATCGGCCCACACATGATTGTTATGAAAGTTTATGATTGCGTTACGGGAAAAACATGCCTCGTCCGTAAACAACACCTGAGATAAAAACCTTGGATTTTGCATTAACTTATTTCCTAACCATCTACAAAAAGCCACTCTTAGCGGAAAATCTCTTGGCAAAAGAGCTTGGACTCGTTGCGAATGATATGGATAAAGTTGTTGATCCTTTAAAATTTGCCATACTAATACGTGAGTAATGTTTAATTCAGTCGCAATTTTTCTCGTACTAGTTTCTGGGTTTTCATCAATTGCATTTAGGACAGCTTCCTCTATCTGAACCGTTCTTACTGTTCTTGGTCTCCCTATAAGGGCAGCAGACTTCTTAAAACTACCCGTTTCACAAAGTTTGGAGTGAATATTTGCAAAAAATTGTCTGTTAGGTAGTGGACGGTCAGGATATCTTTCTTGATACATCCGTCTAGCGGCGCGAGCGTTACCATCAGCCATTCCATACACGAAATGCATGTCTGCCATTTCACGGTTTGTAAACTGAACCATTTTTACCGAAAGAAAATTAAATAAACTTTTAAAAATTACACAAGTGCACCTTTATTAATAGTTTTGACAACTGTCATGTTATTGTTATAAACAAACGAAGAACTGTCGTTTAGCAAAGCCCACCTTGACAATTTAGGTTTCTTTGACTACTGAATTAAATTGCAGTTTGTTTCTTAAATTTTCCTACCAAATTGTTAGTTCTATTAAAAAAAATACATTTAGAAATGAGGGTTTAATAGTGAATTGTAATAAATTAAAAAAAGGAAAATTAAGCTGGCGAATGGCAAATACAAATCACAAGTGTTGGCGCAAAAAAGTTTGGGAGATAAAAGGGGACATGACCCAGAGTCACTCAGTAGATTATTCCAAATTTATAATTATTTATTTTTAGGGGTACTACTAACAGCATTACGCGTGCCAACTTTCAAATAATATGTTTAATAAAAATAAACCGAAGCGGATTTTACATAAAATTACCATTGCAAAATTGCATTTGGATTGCAATAATTTTTATTTTTTTACGCGAAAACCGTGTGTCGTACAAAAGTAAGTCTGGAGACCAAATTTTCTTTAAATTAAACGGAGATTTCAAAAATAATTTTTGTTTTCAAAAGAAGCAGTGGCGTATCTTTTTTTTCTTAAAAAATATTAATTTCAAACCCCGTAGGGACGCCACTGGAAGAAATAAAAAAAAACCTTTTGCATCAAACACTTTAATGGGTAAAAGATGCACACCAAATTTGATAAACATACCTAGAGTGTTATAAAAGCTATAATAGAAAAACAAGTTTTTTCTTAGAACTTTAACACCCTGTATCTTGAAAACTATTCGTTTTCAGAACTATGTTTATATAAACTTTTTGTCTTAGAATAATGCGAGGAATCGTCCCTTGAAGTTTGGCAGCGTACTTTTTTAACACCCTGTATATGTATATATATATATATATATATATGTATATATATATATATATATATATATATATATATATAAATATATATATATGTATATATATTTCTCTTTATTTGCGACTACTGTTCGCTTTTTTTTCTTTTGATAGTTGGGTCCTTCATTACAAACTCTATGTTCGTAAATGTGTTTTACAACGGAGCTGTTTTTAATTATCTATTTCACCACTTCCTGTCAAAGTAGAAATTGGTGTCACGATACAGATGGGAGTTACAGTGTTTCAAAGGGTCAAAATGTCAATTTTCAAGCCTCATTTTCTCGAAAACAGAAATTCAGATATAAAAAACATGACACATAAAGAGTGTGTACAAAAATGCAATAATATACACGGAGTTCCGTTTAGAAAACGGATGTTGCCATCCGTTTAAGGTAGAAGCGGCAACACCCCACAATCTAAATTATTTTAAAAAGAGTGGTTACGTTCATCGATGGCTAGAGCCAAATTTTCAAAGTAGTCTATTCATTGGTTTTAGAAAATACTTCTAATAGGCCACTGAGTTTGGGGCACCCTACAATAGGGTCGCCGATTTTTCTTCAGAATGTGAGAGGAAAAATGTTACCATGCATTATTTTCCTATAGCTTTATCAACATACACAGCGTACAGCGTGGAAGCTCTCAGGAAGCACATTTTTTCCGGCTTAATCGACACTTCAAAAGAAATCAATGTTTGAACAAATATTCATAAATTATATACCTGAACTTAACGCGTACAGCTGCAGTAAGGACTTTATTAATATGTTCATACTACCATAGTACTATGATACTATCTAGGGAGTATTATTTATATATACAGGGTGTCTTAAACATGTGTGTAGCAGACCCAGGCCACATTGTTTTAAATGGAACACTTTTAATTTATATGTCCATCAAAATTAAGAAAATTGATTAGGTATTTTTTAATTTGTTAACTTTTGAATGTTAATAAAATATCGGAAGACTTACCTACTAAATAAGTGTAAACGGATCCTACTAATTCCTTGCGTATCAACACAGTGAGAGAGACAGTATTTGAAATAATTCCACAGCAACATAGTACTGGTGTTACTACTGAATATAAAATTATACCTGTAAAGGAAAAAATCAAGAGTACTGAAAAGTGTTCCAAAATAGCGAAACAATATGTATGAATTCTAGATAGTGGAACAATGGCGATAGTTTTAAGATTTAGCTTTTAGATGCTCAAAAACTGTTTTCTTTTCTCAATTCCGTCTTACTGCCTGTGAATTTGGGACATATCTAAAAACCTGCTTACCCTCTTAACTTTTTGATTTTGGTTAATGTTGATAAAAATTTAAAGTTCTTATTGAGAGAACCCGTTAACATTTTGATCTCCCAATAAGTTCATAGTAATCCCATATGATCCCAGATATACGAGAGGTCTAGAAAAAGTATTTAAACACGTAGGTTTTAGAGTAGCCTACAAAACGGAGAACAGTTTGAAAAATCTCCTTAGAAACCCTAAAGACAAAGTCGACTTGAAGGAGAGCAGTGGCATCTATGAAATTAGCTGTAATGATTGCAATCTAAAATATGTTGGGCAAACTAAACGCTCCATAAACATTCGTTTTAAAGAACACATGGCACATTTAAGGTACGGAAGAACAGAAAAGTCAAGGGTTGCCCAACACGCTTTAAAAAACAATCATCAAATAGGGATAAATAGTCTTAAGTTAATTAAAAATATATCTAATAATAGATTATTGGATGCATTTTAGAGTATAGAAATAGTTAAATGTGGTTAGGATAAGTTACTTTAGTTTATATCATCTGCTGATGATGCTAACTTGGTTAGCGAAACGCGCGTTCGTAACAGGTTGTGGGTAGAACTATTGTATTTTGATTTTGGTAAATATCCAATATGAAAAAATTCACTTAAAAATTAATTATTCAAATTACCTCAAATTTCTGCTAAAATTTTGATATGAATCCAAGATGGCGGCCTAATAAAATAGTTAAAAAATCAGCCTGAAAAAATTATTTATTATATTATTTTAAATTTTCCGCAAGCATTAAGTGTGATATAAAGATAAACTAGTAAAATTGTAGTACGAATGCCAAATGGTAAACCGAATAAAAATACTTAAAAAATCAATTTCTTATCCAATTGAATGCGATACAAGTATATACTTGTACGAATTCAAAATGTCGAATCAGAAAGGCAGTCTTAAAAAAAAATCAGTATAAAAACTACTTAATCAACTTATATTAAATATATCATCAAGTGTGGTGTAGATAGAAACTGGCAAAATATTGGTCTTCCACCATAGAAAATGGCGCCCAATGATACTATATGACCATGTTCGGAAATAAATTGGGTCACACTTTTCTATAACGAGGGAAGTTCCGGGTAAAGGAAATTTACCGATTTTTTCTTTTGTAATTTTTTTCAGAGTGAGAATAAGTATATGAGTTTTAAAGGCTATTGTTGAGGTGTCTACTCACCACTAGTGGTAGGCTCGTCAAACCAAACATCGGCTTGGCCCCTAAAAGTAAAGAACTTTTGCAGGAAATAAAAGCTCATTCTCCGTCGTCTGCTGACAACAAATTGAACTAAACGACGCTACAATGCAAGCACATTATTTCGAAAAGCGAAATAATTTCTCGCTGCATAAAAGGGTACAACAGCATATCAAAAAATCAATGGACCGACTGTCTCTTTTGACGAACTTGTTTGTTTGTTTAACAAAAATCTAGCGACACGCGTTTATTGGCTTTGGCTAATTAGATCTAATAACATTTCGCTGTATATTACTATTTGTACAACGCCTTAATTATTTGTGTTTATTCGCGATGGCAATAAACTCGCATTGATATACGGGATGTTTAAAATAAACTACACTTATTTATATAAATAAATAAATAAATATGTATATATATATATATATATATATATATATATATATATATATATATACAGTGAGGACGAAAAGGTTGGAGTAATGAGAGTTAACTTAACTATTTAAATAGAATGTCCCATTTTTTATTTTATTTTTGGATTCTACAGAAAATTTTGATCACATTTCACATATTATAACTTACATATGTCTAAATTAAACTGGCCCACAAAAAAAGGGGCGAGCCTAAAATTTGTATCAATTTCAACCCTTAATAATTTTTGAATGGATTCTTAGATTCTGTTAATTTTTTTTTAAATTTATTTCGATATCTTTTCACAATGATTTTGTGATATAAATTTAAACTTCGGAATTATACTGGATAATATACAGGGTCAAACGCAAGCTTGTGTTTTTTCACCAATTTTTGAGACGCTCTATAGACTGACTTGGTTTAAATATCGCTGTAGTCTACGAGTCATTTTGTTACCTGTTTCTTTAGAATCATTTTGTTTTTAAATGATTGTTTTAGCCTTTTTTTTAGAGAAAGTGCAGCCCTATATGTAAAGTGCTGTTTTTACTAAATAAAAACATAAAAAGACTGCGTATCTATAGACAACATTTATTTTAAGCAATAATCAAACTTTTAATTTAAATTTTATAAACAAGAACTTACATTCATAACTCTGGCCCTTATTACACTTTGTAAACGCCTTGGCATGCTTTCAATCAGTCGTGCAATTGAATTTTGGAAGATAGAATAGAATAGAATAGAATAGAATAATATATTACCAAAAATATACAAATTTGTACATTGGGTCGTCAATAAATTTACAATAAACAGATTTAAAAAAAAATCAAGAATTATATAAAATATAAAAGAATTATATAAAATATAAAAATCATATGCTGTATGCATAAACAAACGTTACTGTATTCGTCAAAATTTTAATACAATGTCGAGATAAAAAAACATAAAATAAAATAAAATTACATAAAATAAAATAACAGTAAAATTAATATAACAAACAAGTAAACACAATAAACAGTGCGGCTAGAAATAAAATAAATATTGAAGAAGCCAATCTAAAAAACAAAGTAACCAGGCAGCAGGAGAAAAAACGCAATAATCGTATTTATGTTAATGTCCAATAAACTCTTTAATAGAATAGCAACACTTAGTCAGTAAAAGGGATTTCACCCCAGCAGTAAATTTTTTGCCACGCAACATGCGTATCTCCAATGGTAAGCCGTTGTACAAATTAATACAATTGTACAAAGGAGATCTCTTAAAGAACGATGTTCTATGAGGGGGGATCATAAGAAAGTTTCCTCCTCGCGTGTTGTAGGTGCTCCCCGATCCCAACTCACCAAACATGGATCTGTTATTATTTACAAAGACGAGACACCTGAGAATGTACAGTTGTGTGCATTAATCCGTTGGACAAAAAGTTTTATTGTATGTAAACTGGGCTGATAACCTGTCCTGTGACCATTGTTTAACTGAAATTGATGCCAATCAAAGTCGAAACTGCCAAAGTCAAACCATGCCGGGTTTATCCTTGCTTGAAAGAGCAAAAATTGTGCAGTATGTTGAAGACGGGCTTCCAGTGAGAAAAGTGTCCGAGTTTATGAACACTAGCAAAAATACTGTGCAAAAAATCAAAAATCAGTGGGAAACTACTAGGAGTTTTCAAAAACTTAAACCTACAGGGAGACCAAGAATCACTTCCAATCAACAGAATAACGCGTTGATTGATTATTTGCAACAACATCCATTTAGTATAGCAAGAGATGCTGTAGAAGCGACTAATTTTCCTGCATCACGAAGTACCGCTTGCCGCAGGATACAAAAGTCTGTCTTAGGCAATCATGTAGCAGCAAGAAAAATGAAGCTGACTGAACATCACAAACAAGGAAGAGTTATTTTGCTCTAAATAATTTGCGAAGGGAGAATTGGAATAGAGTCGTTTTTACGGATGAAAAGGTTTTTCAATCAAGCTATAATGGACAAGTTAGAGTATACAGACCCCGAAATTCTAGGTATGATGAAGCATATATCAATAATTCTGATAGATCTGGACGTTTTTCTGTTAATTCATGGGCATGGATTAGCATTAAGGGACTTGGGGTATGGTGGAGTATTCACGAAAGATTTAGTGCTACAGTATATAGCAATATTTTAGAAAATGTTATGCTACCCAGCGTAACGGAACATTTTCCACAAAATGATTTTATATATCAGCAAGACAATTGTCCTATTCATAATGCTCATATAATTTCTGAATGGTTTGTAAATAAAAATATTGAGACTCTGTTATGGCCTGCAAAAAGTCCGGATATCAATATTATAGAAAATGTTTGGGGCCTGGTTACGAAAAAAATGTATAAGTCCAATTTTCATCCAGAGAGCAAGGATGATCTGGAAAATGAAATAATGAACATATGGGATGAATTAAGAGAAGATGTTGATCTTTGCAGAAATTTATATTTGTCGATACCCCGGAGAATTGACGAAGTTTTAGCCAGGAATGGAGCAATAACTAAATATTAACACTTTATTTTATTGCTTTATTTATTTTTCTTTTGGTTCATTTGTTATAACTTTAATAAATACTAGTGTTTAAAAATATGTGATGGTTTTATTTTTACTAAAAGTTTAATATTACCGTTTATAATAAAATATTTGCAAAAATGCTATTAAAATAAGATCCCTATTTTTTACATTGTACAACATATTTATGAACTTTTGAGGGGTGACAGGATGGTTTACACAAGCCAAATTTTGTCCAACGGATTAATGCACACGACTGTACATACTAGGAAACGTGAGAATTCTCCTTTGCAAAAAAACGTCTCTGCAGCTCTCGTGCATATATAAACCAAATATGAGACGCAAAATTCTTTTTTGATTAACAAAAACCCGGTTGCTCTGAATACCTGCATTGCCCCAACAAATAATATTATTTGACATTTGACTAAATGCCAGGGAGTAATACACCGACAGAAGGCCATCAATGTCAAGGGTATTCTTTATTCTATTCTATTCTTTCAATTTATACAATAAAACACTTATTTACGTGGACACATTTACCACACGTCATGCTGAACTACGTTCCAGAGTAAAAATGTGATCCCATTCTTGAACCAGTGCTCCTCCAAGTTCCTCTAAATTGGCGGGTACATGTGGACGACTACGAACACGCTTACCAAGCTGATCCCAAACATGCTCAATCGGATTTAAATCTGGGCTCCTAGATGACCATGGCAAAAAATGTATGCCCACTTCGTCCAAATATTGTCTCACAATATGAGCAGTGTGAGGTCGGGCATTATCATGCATAAAAAGGAACTCCTACATCAATATAACGCTGGCCATTGAGCGAATTTCTGGGTAATATGCAAAGTTCTATGCGCGCTGCGTGGGAAATCCCAGCCCATACCATCACAGAACCACCTTCAAACGGTTGCTTTTCTACAAACATACCCTCAGCGTACCTTTGATCTTCCTGCCTCCAAACTCGTTAACGTCCATCGGAAGAATGTAAGCAAAGCCGTGACACGTCGGAAAATAATACTTGGGACCACTGTCGTACGTTCCACTGATTTTTTTCCCGTGCAAAATTAAGTCAAGATAAACGATGTTTAATCCTCTCTCTTTAAGCTGACAACGCACTGTCTCATCACATACATATTTATTACGAGCCTCAAGTAAATGTCTCTTTACAATCACGGCATTCTAAAAAGGCCTTCTTAAGGTTAGCAGGGTAACAAACCTGTCGTCTAAGTTTGATGTAATTCTGGGACGACGCCGATCCTATTCTTCTCACAAACTGCCCAGTTTCTAGAAACCTGTTCCTTGCCCTTCTAGCCATGGTTTCTGGAACATCCACTATTCGTGCGGCGTGCGCCACGCTCCTTCCATCATTTACTAATGCTACAATCTGAGCAACTTGCTCTGGAATAATTTGTCGTGCCATTACTAATGAAAACAACGCTTCCAAACTGACAGAAAGTCTTTTCAAGGCTTGACATTTCAAAGACGTTTCAAATTTCAAAGCATTCTACGCTTTTAAAATTCCATTTTTATTAAGTGTACTTTACTTACACTGTGTTATGTATTCTCAAATAATACACATAAGACTAATTAAGTAGCACTTTATTCAACAAAGCCGGACAAAACTTAAAACTAAGAACATCAGTTGAGTAGCCCGTTGACAGCTTACTATCGACTCAAGAACTTATTGACGGATGACATTTTGAACTAATCTTAAGGTGTGCCTACACTAACTGCGTTAGGTTGTATTCACAACATTTCCCCCATTCTATATTAGAGACCTAATCTAGACCTAGGTTTAATAACTCTTCCAAATCTTGAGATTTGGGGAGTAGCATTAACAACCCTTGGAGTACTAACTTTAGTCACACTAGATTCTAATGAAACATTTTCCAGTACTGGTGACCCAGAAGTAGCAGGGACTTCAATATTTCGTGATTCTGGTGACCCAGTAACTGGAGATTGCGCACTTATTATGTCCTTAGTTGCACTTTGAAACACATTATCATTACTTATATTTGTAGCAACTTGTACATCATTTTGTAAATAAACTGAATCACTTAAGTCATTTCTTAAGAAATCTGCATGTACAAATTTAATTACAGAATCTACTTGGACTAAATAAGTACAATAACTTAAAATTTTAACAACTTTACCTTTCTGCCACTGTTTGTTTTGATTATTTTTTACATAGACTAATTCATTTAACTTAAATAATTTCCGGGAATTTAAAACTTTATTAGAACTACCTCTAACATACTTACTACGTCCAGATGGTTTAAGCAAATCAAACCTGGTTCTAGGTCTTAATTTTAAAACACACTCAGAAGGAGTAACACCTGTCATTGTTGAGGGAGTATTTCTGTATGAAAATAGAAAACTTGATAATTTAAGCAACATTGTTTGTTCTGTTACATTTTCTTTATCAACAGTAAATAAAGCTTTTTTTTAAATCTTTTTTTACTATTTGCACTGCCCTTTCAGCAAAACCATTGCTAGGCGGATGCCCAGGAGGAGATTTAATTGGCGTTATGCCATTTGCTTGGCAAAAATGAACAAACTCAGTTGAATTAAATGGTGGTCCCCCATCAGAGACTAATTCTACTGGAAGCCCAAAATTTGAAAATACTTCTTTTAATTTTGCTATTGTTTCTGAGGCCACTGTACTATTATTCATAAGCTTAACATCTAACCACTTTGATTTTTGATCATAGACAAGCAAAAATGTAAAATTAAAAAGTTTTAAAAAGTCTATGAATATTCTAAAAAAAATATGAGGTGCTTCTGGCCAAGAAACATGATCATTACTTCTGGTGAAATTTTGATTTTCTTGACAGATGTTACAAGAAGCTATAAATTTTTCTATATCATTATTGATATAAGGCCACCAACAGTATGATCTAATTAGCATTTTAGTGCGAACAATACCACAGTGTTGCTCATGAAAAATGTTTAAAACCTTTAACCTTAGTGATTCCGGTATAACTACCCTATTTCCTAATAATATACAATCTTGTTCTACTGAAGGCTCATTTTTACGCTTAAAGAAAGATTTTAAATTTTCATCCTCAACACTACTTGACCATCCAGACTGAATAAAATCTTTTACTTTAATAAACAACAAGTCTCTATAATCAAGTTAAAAGAAAAAAGATACTCATCTATTTTAGTTTGTTGGTCTAATGGCAAACGAGATAATCCATCAGCATTTGAAATGGATTTGCCTTTTTTATAAATGATGTCATAATTATAACCTGACAGAGTAATTGCCCATCGAGTTATTCTTGAGGCAGCAGTTGTTGGTATATTTTTATTTTTTGCAAAGATGAATTGAAGTGGTTGATGGTCAGTAATTAAAACGAACTTACGCCCATAAATATATTTGTGAAACTTTTTTACTCCAAAAATTATAGCTAATGCTTCCCTCTCTAAGTTACTGTATTTTTGCTCTGTTGTAGTAAGAGTGCTAGATGCAAATAAAACTGGTTTTTCTATACCGTCAACCACATGACTAAGGACTGCCCCAACACCATAGCTACTTGAGTCACACGTTACAAATATGGGTTTACTTGGGTCATAATGCGTTAAAACATTATCAGATGTTAATAAATCTTTACTCAACTGAAAAATATCCTCACATTCTTCCGTCCAATCATTTAAAAAATCTAAATTCGTTTTGCATAAATCATACAAAGGTTTTAATTTGGAAGATAGCATAGGAATAAACTTAATGTAATAATTTAAAAGCCCTAAATAAGATTTTAATTCTGTAAGATTTTTTAGCGAAGGCGCTGATTTTATAGCTTTAATCTTTTCTTTTGTAGGATGAACACCAAAAGAATCAATAATATGGCCTAAAAGTTCTACACTAGTTTTAAAAAAATTACATTTTTTGTGATTAACTTTAACAATGTACTGTTCAAGTCTTTTTAAAACATTTACTACATTCTTCTAATGTTGACCCATAACAAATAATATCATCTAAATAACATTTGGTTTTTAACAAACCAGCTAAAATACTATCCATTATGGTCTGAAACTTACCTGGTGCAGCGTTGATACCAAATGTCAATCTATTAAAACGAAACAGACCAAGGTGGGTATTAATGACTAGCAACTCTTGAGTATTACTACTAAGCTCAAGCTGTTGGTAAGCTCCTTTAAGATCTATGACTGAAAAATAATTATTTCCCGCCATACCAGCATAGATATCCTCAGGACGAGGCAAAACACAGTGATCAGCATCTATTGCTGGATTTAATGTTTTTTTAAAATCCACACAAATTCTAATTTCTGAACTATTTTTCTTTGGTACTACCACTATTGGACTTGCCCAATTACTAAAAGAAACTTTTGTTAAGATGCCTGAATCACACATTTTTTTTATTCCATTCTCTACTTTTGTTTTTAAAAAAAATGGCATATCATATGCTCGATGAAAAACTGGTTTTGCACCCTTCTTAAGGTTTAGCTCTACTTTAAAATGTTTTATACTAGATTGTGCATTCTCATCAAAAACATTTTTAAACTTAGTTTTTAAAGACAAAATCAAACTTTTTATTTTTGACTCAACTTCAGACAACTCTTTTACAAAATTTATTTTTTTTGATAGACCTGGACCTGAATTTTTACATTTATTCTGATTAATAGACTCTTTTGACACAATATCTTGACTAGTTGACTCTTTTAAGACACTATTAGATGAATAACTCGACTGACAAGACTCTAACAGAGTTACACTTACAGACTGATCGTTTGACTCAGATTTAGACTGACATTTTTCTGACAAATGTAAACAATTAATAGACAATAACTGTTGTTTCCATTCTGGATTTAAAATATTCAACCAGTTACGACCAAGTAATGGTGTAAATTTATGACTACTCTCTAAAACTACAAGTGGTAAATTTAAAACATGGTCTTTAACTTTAACAAAAACATCAGTTTCACCCAATATGCTTACTCCTGCCCCTGTTAAAACTTTTAACTTAAATTTTACATTAAATAAATGCAAATCTGTAAAATATTTGTTAAAGTCCTTAACATGCATCACAGTTCGACAAGCACCACTGTCTATTTCAAAGAAAACTGGCTTACCTTCGATTTCCAAGGTTACCTGTGCTGGTTTTTCTTTCCTTGAAACTTTTATGGATGATAAGAAACCCAAAACCATGTCATCTTCTTCAGCACTTGAAGTTTCTTCAGCTTGTTCTCCTAAGGTATTTACCTTACTACTTCTACAGACCCTGCTAGTGTGTCCCTTGGCTTTACATTTAAAACGATCCCAATCTTTAGCTGGACAGCTGTCTGGATCATGTTTTCTTACTCCACACCTGTGACACACTTTACTAATTTTGAACGAGGCCTTGACATCCTTTGAACTTGACTGACTTGCTCGATTATCCTTGTTCTTGACAACTGTTACTGTACTATTGGACTTATTCGGCTTTTTAAAAGCAATTTTATCCAAATTTTCTGCCACTGTTGACACTGTATTATCCATATTCATGGACCTTACTTGCCCCTCTGCAAGTTCCATAGACAATGCTTCTGCATAAGCTAAATCAAATGTTAATCTGTCCAATGACAATAATTTTCTTTTGATTGCTTGCGACTTAATCCCACAGACAAACTTATCCCTCCAGGCTTCTTGTAAAAATGCTCCAAAACTACAATGGATTGAAAGACTTTTCAGTTTTTTCACAAATGCCTTGATGTCTTCCCCTGGCTCCTGGACAGCAATCCAAAATTTATACCTTTCAGCAATTTGTAGCCCTCTTGGACTATAATGCTCAATAAGTTTATTTTTAAGGACATCAAAACTTTTTGAACTCGGTAAATTTGGAGTTAAAATGTCTTTTAATGTAGCATAGGCCTCCCCTCCGATTAGAGTAATTAACATAGAGACTTTCATCCTCTCTTCAATGACACTGCATACAAACAACTGCTCTAATCTCTCCAAATAGCTTACAATATCACTTACTTTCGGGTCAAAATGCTCTATACTGCCAATTAAATTTGCCATTTTTATCAGTGAACCAGTAACTTCAAGACTCACACCCGTTTAAGCGACAAGACAACGGATAAAGGCTGGCTGGAAAAGACCGGGAACTTCACACAACTGACTTTTGTGATATGTAGGCGACAGTATCACGACTTGGACACGTGGATTCTGTTCTTAACTCGTCGCCAATGTTATGTATTCTCAAATAATACACATAAGACTAATTAAGTAGCACTTTATTCAACAAAGCCGGACAAAACTTAAAACCAAGAACATCAGTTGAGTAGCCAGTTGACAGCTGACTATCGACTCAAGAACTTATTGACTGATGACATTTTGAACTAATCTTAAGGTGTGCCTACACTAACTGCGTTAGGTTGTATTCACAACACACTGCTCTATATTTTCTAAAAAGAAAGATACGAAGATCATTCAAAAAACAAAATGTTGCTAAAGAAACAGGCAGCAAAATGACTCATAGACGATAGTGATATTTAAGCCAGGTCATTCTATAGAGCGTCTCAAAAATTGGTGAAAAAACCCAAGTTTGCGTTTGACCCTGTATATTATCCAATATTATCTCAAAGTTTAAATTTATATTACAAAATCATTGTGAAAAAGGTATCTAAATATATTGCAAAAAAATTAACAGAATCTAAGAATCTATTCAAAAATTATTAAGGGTTGAAATTGATACAAATTTTAGGCTCGCCACTTTTTTGTGGGCCAGTGTACGTTATATAAAAAAATCAATTTTATTGAAAAAGGCTTAACTTTAAATAATAAATGTCTAGTTGTTAAAATTATGTAATATTAATTTAAAGATTATTGAAATTGATCACCAGCAACATCTTGACAATACCCTAGGCGATCTTCAAATTCTTGCAAAACATTGTGCACTATTTGAGCTTTATCAATCTAATTTCGTGCCTTATTCGGTTTTTAAAATCAATATTGTTGGGTCTGTTAACATACCCTGTAGATTTTAGACAACTCCACAGATAAAAATCTAGCGGGGTAGAATTAGAAGATCTCGCAGGCCATTCTTTCACTTAATCGTACCATTTCACAGTCTTTCTTCTTTCAATGGAAGAAATGTTTACTTTTGACATCGAATTAACGTCAAAATTGCGTAAAAAATGTAACAGGTAATTAATGTTATTAATGTTAACGATTTCAGTAGATTTGATTTTTGTTTGCAACTTTTAAATATAAACATATTTAAAAGAGCGCAAAAAACGATAATCAAACTTTTAAAACATATGTGATAAGCAAAGCATAGCAGAGGAATTTGGGACAACTGGAATTTTTATTTCTTCATATTACCATTTCGCAATTAAACAAACATTAAATTACTTTTTATTAATTTTTCATTACATATTCGTAGGATTTTGTTTAGATAGCACCTATTTCTCACTCTCTCTCTCACTCACCTTCTTCATTCATATCGTTCAATCCCGTTAAACACCTAACTACCAACCGATTTACCAGCCAGGCTTGAGTTTTGTCAACTTCTGCTTCATCATCACAATCAGGATCCAACATTTATCAATAGAGTCCTTTTCACCGATAAGGCGACCTTTACCAGACGAGATGTGTTTAATTGGCGAAATAACCATATGTGGGAACTGCAATATACACAGTTAACCAAAGAAATTTTCTAATAATATTTGGTGGATATAATTTCTGATTTTATTATTGAACCTTTTGGATTTTCCGCAAGGCTAAATGGTAACCAGCACGATGATAATCCTTTGAATTTAGGACAAAACATGTAGTATATGTACGATGGCACCCAACCGCATTATCCAATTGCGGTTCGCATTTTTCTAGATAAATGGTTGCTTCCCAGAAGGTTTGGTCGTGGCAGTGAATTTCTATGGCCTCCGCATAGCCCGAATCTTAATCCTTTGGATGTATTCTTTTAGGGTTACATCTTTAGTATATACTATTGCAACAAATTCAAAATGCCACCAATTATCAGGAATAAACAACAAACTTTATTCCAAGTAAAGTGTTAATTGGTAAAGGGATTACGAAAATGAATAGAAGAAAATGGTAAACATTTTGCTCAATTGTTGAAGTGACGTTATTCATTGATTGTCCATGATTCATTCATTATTCGTTATTAAAGAATGTTATTTCATTGTTTATTTAATTAAACTAAATATACCTAATATAAATTGTATATAACAATTTTTAATAAAAAATAATGAAACGATCCTAACAAGAAAGTTATGGCATGAAATAGCGAATGTATAGGGTGTAACAAGCGTCATCTACATATTACTTAATTAAACTCTCAATTACCACTTTTTTTATGTTGATATCTCAAAAACAGCTTGAGCTATAGAAAAATAACGATTTCGAGATTTAAACATTAACACCCTGTATCTCATCAATAAGCGACAATTTCCTAAGGCGTATTTAGCTCAATATTATTATTTTGACGAGTTTAATCTAGGGATTGCTTTTTGGCGCATTCATTACCGAGCACCCTGTCTAGGTGTTACATTTATCATTTACTTGAATTAAGTCACATTACACGTTTTTTTTAATATACCAAATTTATTTCCTGTGTTAAATTTTATATCAACAAATCAATTTTTACCAGTTTCTCTGATTTCTGCGTTCTTATCATGAGGACATTTTAAAATTTTGTAATCTTATGTTATTCATGTTTCTTACAATTTGCATATCAATTTAACAGTAGTAATTGAGTAAGTATAATGACATTAACCTAGATCACAAGAAAATATAAAATATGCGAATAATATGGTATTGACACCTGTTTAATTACTTTATTTACCTTTAGCGAACCAGAATGAAATCGTTACTGTTATGGAGATGGTCTTTTGAAAATGTGATTGCCGATAGTAGTTGGTTGGGTGGCTTAAGTGACTTAATTGACACTTACAATAAGTCAATAATATCTTTTTCTCCTTTAAAAATAGCTGATGATGTAAGAAAATGTTCCTAAATGAATAATAATAACACATATAAAAATTTAAAAAAGTTAATCGGTATGAATCTTTTTTTTTTCAAAAATAGTTCAATCCATGTGACACATATACTGTCTTTTCAAATATTTTGTTGGGCGTCGTTTTGCTCTATCATATTGGATTCTTACCAATATTTTACCAGTTTCTATGCCACACTTGACTGTCAAGTATAATTTAAAATAAATTTAATAATTAGTTTTTTCATTGACACACACCGCGATTTTGAGAAAAACTGGTAAAGTTGTGGTACGACTTCAAGATGACGAAACAAAATGGCGACGAACTGAAATTTTAAAAAATCAACGTAATTTCTGATTCAATTGACTTTAAATTTTGCAGAAAAATTGTGTCGAAACAGCAGAAATAAATAAGTGGAAATTAATAAACTAAACGTGTTTATTTTGTATACTAGTGTATAATGAATTTCCATCAAGTAACGGCTACATCGATAAGAAAAAAGAAATATTAAATGCGATATTTTGTTTCAATTTATTATACAACTTGATCTTACAAAACTAGCTAGTAATTAATTGACAATAAATTCTCGAATTAAGGAAACCTAGGAATTAAAATAATAATAATAATAATAATAATAGGACAATAAAGGATGAAAAGTCTTATTAAAATATCACTGGTTTCATATACAGGGTTTGCATTTATATTTTGACACTTCTCTACAGCTTAAACTGTAGGAAAAACAAAATATCTCTGAATACAAAGTTGAAAAATACGCCTAACTTCTATTTTGTTTAAATGGACTCTATAAAGGGTGTTCTCAAAATTGAGCTATTTATTTTGTCAAGTTGTAAAACTCGTAAAAACCCGTTAATTTACAAAAATCACCTATATAAAAGCGGTCAATACAAAGTCTTCCTCGACGTAACCGTGAAGTACTACAGACTTCAAAAATAAAATCCCGGTGTCCACGAATGACATCACAAGCGTTTTCGATACGTTCTTGTAATTCTTGTACAGTATCTATTTCCCCATTTTGATAAACCAACTGTTTTAAATAGCCCCAGAGGAAAAAATCACAGGGCGAAAAATCCGGAGAGCGGGCAGGCCAAAAAATGGGTTCGTTGCTCCCTATTCGTTTATTAGGAAAACTTATTATTAAAATGTTCTCGGAGTTGGAACATGTAGAAACCACATATTCCGTCTCACATCTAAAGGAATATTTTCTAATAAATTAGCCAGATCGTTTTGGAAAAAGTCCAAATAAATTTCACCGGTCAGGCGTTCAGGAAAAAATAGGGCTCAATAAGCATGCCATTCACTACGCTAGCCCAAACGTTTGCTATTGTGAAAATTATTTCCTCCATTTCTCGCAAATGTAGCCTCATCGGTAGCCAAAATAAGTTTGGTAAAATTTTCATTCATTTCATTGGAGTTGTTTCGATGTAAAAGGGTTGTAATCCTTAGACACGTCGAAAACGGTTGTTCTTGTCGTCTGATCTTCCATACTTTACTGTTAGTAATTTCAACTTGTGGTGCAGTAAACGACTCAACTTTGAGAATACCCATACCATATTTGATATCTTTATGTAAAAAAATACCTGAGAAAATTGACAATACCTGTTATATTTATCATGAACAAATTTAATGAATTAATAATATACAGGGTATCCCATTTAAAAAAAATATAAGTAATGTGCATTTTTCTACTTCTTAATGATTTTTTAAAAAATATGATATTTAGTTAAAGAGGTAGCTAGATTTGAAAATATAAATGAAAGCACTGTACAGGGTGTCCGGAGCAGGGTATCTCGCTTATTTTTAAAGATAGAACCTTGCGGTTTTCATGAACCGGCTAATTTTTTGTGAAACTCATGAAGCCGTAAACAAAATTTTCATAGCCTTCTTCGTTTATGAGATACAGGGCGAAATAGAAAATGTTGCATTTTGGGACCCCTCTCGTATCTCGGTTATCCTTTAACTTAACGTAAAGGGAAAAATTGCCGCTTATGCAGTTTTTTACGCTGGATCCAGGGGCGTAGTCATATTTTTCATTTGAGTTGTTATTTTTTAGATATGACCCAAAGTTGTGTTTTTTTTAAATGGGACACCCTGTATATTTGTCCAGAAATTGATTTGTTCTTTTAAAAGCTTCTTAAAAATATATAATAGTATGGGTCTATTTTAATAACCAACAACAAAAATCCTAATTTTTATAATTATCATCCCAAATTTTGCAGTAGGCCATGCAAAACGATGCCGTTTTCTTTTGTTTTCTTGGAAGCAAATGACATTTCCCAATTTTGTACGCGTATATAAAATATAGCGCTAGTTTTTTGTATTTATTTATTGTGTAAAAATATATTTGTATTATTATGGAAGAAAACCAAACTTTCGAACATTATGAAACGTACGATATGTTAGCTTGTTTTATATTAAGTAATGAAAATGTTGAAGCCGCTTCTGAGATTTATTTTAACAGGTAAATAGTTAATTTTTAGGTATGTTGAAATACTATAGCTCAGTTTTTATTTAGATATCCAGAAAGGAGGCAACCTAATATATCCACTTTTTATCGGATAAAAAAGAATTTACTTAATCACGGATCATTTATCAAACCTCGTACGAAAACATATAATAAAGAAAATCGGGAGGCTGAGGAAATTACAGTTTTGGCTAATGCAGAAGCTTACCTTACAAACTCTTGTAGGGCCAGTGAAAAGAGCATAGGGATTCCAAAAACTAGAGTTCAAGAAATTCTAAAAAAGCACAAATACCACCCATACAAATTTAGGCTCGTGCAGCACTTACAGCCAGGGGATGCAAGAGCATAGGGATTCCAAAAACTAGAGTTCAAGAAATTCTAAAAAAGCACAAATACCACCCATACAAATTTAGGCTCGTGCAGCACTTACAGCCAGGGGATGCAGAGCGTCGGGTAGTCTTCTGTAGGGCCAGTGAAACGAGCATAGGGATTCCAAAAACTAGAGTTCAAGAAATTCTAAAAAAGCACAAATACCACCCATACAAATTTAGGCTCGTGCAGCTTACAGCCAGGGGATGCAGAGCGTCGGGTAGTCTTCTGCAATTGGTTTCGAGAAAGATGCGATATGGTTAGAGATTTTGAAAGGAAGGTTATGTGGTCAGACGAAGCACATTTCAATAATTCTGGTATACTCAATAGGCACAATAGTAGATTCTGGTCCCAGGAAAAACAACACCAAATATTTCCCCGAAGACAGCAGGGCAGGTTTGGTCTAAATGTGTCCTGCTTCATGTTAGGAACACATATAAAATTTTATATATTTGAGAGAAATCTAACAGCCAATCGCTATATAGAAATTTAAGAAGCAGCTATATCTGAATTACTTGACGATGTTCCTCTAGCGCAAATTAATGAAATTTATTTTCAACAGGACGGTGCTCCTGCACACAATTCTGGAATAACGAGATTATTTCTGGACAATAATTTTACCAATCAATGGAACGGAACAAATGGACTTATAAGATGACCCCCTAGGTCCCCAGACTTGTCGATTTTAGATTTCTTTCTATGGGGATGTCTGGAAAATAGAATTTACAAAGACCACTATGATAATGTCCAAGATTTAGGAAATGCAATAAGAGAAAATTTTCGCTATTTACAAAATCATCCCGTTATTTTGCTTAATTCCCTAAAACGAATACGAAAATTGTGCGAAGCATGCATAGAACAAAATGGAAATCAGTTTGAACAGTTCTTTTGATTTCCTTGGTTACTGTAGTTTTTATACGACAGTTGATTTTTGCTGAAAGGCTTGTTACATAATATTTTATTACTGTTTTGTTCTTGTGTTACATAAATCTAGGTAGGTGGTACTTTTTTGGTGCGAAATTATCAATACATATTTTGATAAATAGATTTAATTACATATTTATTTTGATTTATTGTTAGGATGTAAATATTGTTAACGACTTTAAATAAAAGGCAGGATTTTTGTTGTTGCTTATTAAAATAGACCCAAACTATTATATATTTTTCAGAAGCTTTTAAAAGGACAAATCAATTTCTGGATACTGGATACAGGGTGTCCCATTTAAAAAACCCAACTTTGGGTCATATCTAAAAAATACCAACTCAAATGAAAAATATGACTACGCCACTGGATCCAGAGTAAAAAACTGCATAAGCAGCAATTTTTCCCTTTGCGTTAAGTTAAAGGATAACTGAGATACGAGGGGGGTCCCAAAATGCAAAACTTTCTATTTCGCCCTGTACCTCATAAACGAAGAAGGCTATGCAAATTTTGTTTACGGCTTCATGAGTTTCACAAAAAATTAGCTCAGGTTCGTGAAAACCGCAAGGTTCTATCTTTAAAAATAAGCGAGATACCCTGCTTTTGCAACCAAATCCGGACACCCTGTATATATCTCTAATAGGTTGCTGCATGGTGATCAAAACTGCCAAAATGTCCTCCATCGTAGGGAAAGCCACCGTGGTGCAATACCTCTTCCCCTAGTGGATAATGAGGCTCCTGGTGGTGTCCCAATGTATCGACGTGCACATTACAATGATACCCTTCATGTCCTGGATAGGGCTGGTGACCATGATTGACTATAATAATTTCTCGCTCACCATGGTAAGGATGACCACCATGGTAAGGATGACCACCATGGTAGTACGGCTCGTGGTGAAACGCAGCGACTGGGTATGGGCGGTATTTCATTTTGTGATGTTTGTGTTTACTGCCCCCGAATATAAAATGTCCGATGGGATCTATGACACTGCCTGTGACGATGCCTCTCAAAGCCACGTCGACCAATGGTTCAACTAATGTTTTATACAGCTTGTTGGGCCTGAGTTTGTGAAAGGTTGCGGAAGCTGCGGCAGTGAATACCAGAAATACCTGGAAACAAAAGTGTCAGTAACTATATTATATGGGAATTTTTGATAATTAATTGCAATAAGTGAAATATGAATTTGCAAAAAGTTATTACTCAAAAAATAATGCGAAATGATAATAAAATGTTGGGCACCTGATTTGTTGTTCCTGTCAAATTGAAGTTTTTTTTTAATAAGAAAATTTCTTTAATTTTTAAAAATACTAAAAACAAGTTTTTTTTTTTTTTGGTATACCAAGTTTAAATGCAATAGATTAGGTTTTCTTATATTACTTCCTTAGTAAAAAGGAAAAAAATCTTCCTCCGAGATTTATTTAGATCTTAACGTTTCAAGGTCCCTAGATGTCGAAAGATATGTTTCCTCAATCCGACGATCTGTCTGTCTATCTGTCGGCCGGTCTGCTTGTACGCTGGATAGCTAAAAAACTATTAATGCTAATGCCGCAAAAAGACAGACCGACTAAACTGATAAAACATGTTTTTGGGCTAGAAACGCTAAAATTTGAAGCTATGTAAAACTTTAGAGGGGATATTTTTTCACGATTACAATAATTTATTCGGCCGACATTTTGTCATTCCATAATTTTACCAGTTCATCTCTATATCATATTTCATTCTTACACAAAATTTGAAATCAATCTAAAAAGTAATTTATTTAGGCTGATTTTTTTAATATTTCATTAATCCGCCATTTTGTTTTGCCGTCTTGGATTAATACCAAAATTTTACCACTTGATTTCTACGTAATACTTGAGTTTGTGTAAAATTCCAAGAAAATTGGATATTTAGTTTTTTAGTAATTTTTTTTTTAATATTTTACTAGGCTGTCATTTTGTTTTGCCATATTGGACTCGCACCAAAATTTTACCAACAACCATCACTTATTTTTTTTTACAGCATAATATAAACAAATTTGAAGAAAAATGGAAAATTAGTAAATGCTAAAAGAATAATAAAAAAAAATCGAAAAATTGTCATCTGTCATTAAAAAAAAACAAACAATCGAAAAAATGTCATCTATCATGTTGACAGCTATCAAAAAAATAATACAAAAATCAAAAAAACCGTCTGTCATGTTGACAGCTGTCAAAAAAAAAGTATCTGTAAATTTTTATGAGTTAAAAAAAGCAACAAAAAAGCGTTTTTCTCGCGAAATATAGGGTTATTCACGCAACCCGTTCGTTAAAAGTTTTTGATGATGCCATTTAGATAAAAATTTCAAATTTTGGGATTAAGATAAGTTCAAGGGGTACTTCTTTTTTGAAATATTTTCAACTTCCTGTCACTTCCGGTTTAACCGGAAGTTGGTATCAACTTGCTTATTTTAAACGGAACACCCTGTATTTTATGATATTTTTGGATTTTACGGAGAATTTTAATGCTATTTTATAAAGCATGTCCTATACCTAGGTTCAAGCGTTCTTAAGATACTTGACCTTCAACCGAAAATGAGCCTTCGGGGTACCAAATTTTAAAATCTCATATTTTTGTAAGTTTTGAAGATATAATCTTCATATTTTGCAGACGATCGGTAAATAATCTTAGGTTTCTATTTTTTTTATTGAATTTGTTTATTTTTATACAGGGTGTCCTAAATTCAGCGGCAAACATTCACATTTTCAAAGCCGCTAAAGTCCGTTTTTTTAAATGGGACACCCTATAACTTTATGCACTATCAAATGTAGAATTTAATTTTCTATCGAACTGTATTACGGTTCCCTATACCTATTCGTAACCATTTTCGAAATAACTGGTTTTATGTATTTGCTTAAATGTTTACATGTTCCAATAGTGAGCCATGGAAAAACAATTGAGATCCAATATCCAGTATGACAGATGATTAGTATGCGTTATTTATCGAAAGTTATCAGTGATAAACTAAATCTTCTAAATCGAAATGGAAGAATACTCAAACGCTGATATTCTCAGTCTATTTTATATTCATGGAGAATGTTATAAAATTTTGGAGAGAACGTGTCGTGTGTTTAATGAACGCCACCCTGATTTGCCGCCAATGAACAAGTCAAAATTCAAGAGGATTGAAACGAACTTTTTGTGTTTTGGCAAGGTTAAAACTACAAAAAATGTTCCGAAACCAGTGACAAATGCCTAGGATAACATAATAAACACATTAGCTTATTTCCACGCAAACCCGCAAAGTTCAATACCGTCTGCAAAAAACGATTTGGGAATTTCTTCTTCATCTGTCCAAAGAATCTTGAGCGAACATCATATGCACCCTTATTCCTTCCAAAACGTGCAAGCCTTGAGACCTGGTGATGACGTCCGACGAGTAGAATTTTGCGAATTCATGTTTTTGAAAATTCAAGAGGACCCTGAATTCCTTTCAAAAATATTTTGGACCGATGAAGCGAAATTTTCTAGAGAAGGAATAACAAATAGAAGAAACGAACATTTCTAGGCAGCAGAAAATCCGCACGCTTTACGCGAAACGCGTTCTCAAGAGAGGTTTAGCTTCAATGTTTTCGGTATAGTATTAAATGATCAGGTGCGGTACTGTATTTATGAAGACAATTTAAACAGTGATAAGTATTTGAAAATTCTACGAGGGACGGTTTCTGAATTTATAGAAGAAATTCCTATTGGTGAGCTGCAAAATTATTGGTATCAATTAAATGGGGCACCAGTACATAATTCCGCTACAGTCTATCTCCAATTATCTCGAATTTTTGAAGATCGCTGGATTGGTCCCAGTGGCCCTTGGAGATGGCCCCCTCGATCGCCTGATTTAACACCCCTAGACTTTTATTTATGGGGATTTATCAAAGGTAAAGTCTATGATTCTCCAATAAATAATTAACAAGATTTACTGGACAGGATACGAACAGCTTTTGCCGAATTAGAAAACGGACAAATTCAACGGGGCACAGAAACTGTACAAAGAAGAATTGAAATGTGTCTACAAATGAACGGACAGCATATAGAACATTTAGTAGTAAGCATTTAGCAAATACATATGATAGTTTAATGAAAACCTGATTATTTCGAAAATGGTTACGAATAGGTATAGGGAACCTTAATACAGTTCGATAGAAAATTAAATTCTACATTTGATAGTGCATAAAGTTATAGGATGTCCCATTTAAAAAAACGAACTTTAACGGCTTTGAAAATGTGAATGTTTGCCGCTGAATTTAGGACACCCGGTATTAAAATAGACAAATTCAATAAAAAAAATAGAAACCTAAGATTATTTACCGATCGTCTGTAAAATATGAAGATTATATCTTCAAAACTTACAAAAGTATGAAATTTTAAAATTTGATACCCCGAAGGCTCATTTTTGGTTCAAGGTCAAGTATCTTAAGAACGCTTGAACCTAGGTATAGGACATGCTACATAAAATAGTAAATATCATAAAATACAGGGTGTTCCATTTAAAATAAGTAAGTTGATACCAACTTCCGGTTAAACCGGAAGTGACAGGAAGTTGAAAATATTTCAAAAAAGAAGTACCCCTTGACCTTACCTTAATCCCAAAATTTGAAATTTTTATCTAAATGGCATCATCAAAAACTTTTAATGAACGGGTTGCGTGATTAACCCTGTATAGTAACATGATAGAAACTGTTCTGTAGATTTCAAATTTACCCCGAACGATTTTCTATGATTTATAGTTTTGAAGATATGAGTGTTTTTCTGAATTCATGTGAATTTTCTGATGTTCTGCGGGTCGTGGAAATTCAACCATACATCCTAAGACCAAATGGATGTTTTTTTTCGTTTTTTATGGCATCGAATTAGTAAATAAACGAAGTTTGAAAAAAATCTTTTAACAAAAAAATTTTCGAAATTTTTGCGTATATTTTGAATAAATATTTTCGGAGTTATTACCAAATTTTCACTTTGAAAAATTTGTATCCACATTTTTTGTGACTATAGCTTCACCCTGTTTAAATATATTTTAAAATGGTTATCTCTAAATAAAATAACGCAAACCGCAAATCTCTACCTTTCTTTCTTTCGGAGATATGAATTTTTTTCCGAACCCCTGCGCATGCGCATTCACCATTTTTTCACTAAAATTGTCGATATTTTCCGAACACTTGTGATGGTCGAAAAACTTTGAAGATTTCAGAGGTTCTAGATTAATTCTTTCTGAATTTAATCGCGGAAACCGCATTTGCCTATCTTTTAAGGAAAAAAAGTTGTGGGCTTTTCCGCGAGGCCTTGCAAAATCGTGAATTTTGAGATTTTCCGCGAGTCGTTTAAATTCAACCATAAATCCTAGGACCAAATGGATGTTTTTTTCGTTTTTTTATCATCGAATTAGTATATAAACGAAGTTTGAACAAAATCTATTACCAAAAAAATTTTGGAAATTTTTGCTTGTATATGTATGGAAAATTTTTAGGGCGGAAAATTTTTTTTCTAAATACGCTTTGAAAATATATGTTTCTGTATGTAGTTTGACCTAAGAAATGCATTGAACACATTAGTATTGACGAGGGATAAATATTTTCGGAGATATGAGTACATTTTGACTTTGGAAAATGATTTTCCACATTTTTTGTAACTATAGGCTTACCCCATTAAAATATGTTTTAAAATGGTTGTTTCTAAACAAAATAAGGCAAACCGCTTTTTTCTATCTTTATTTGTTTTAGAGATATGAATTTTTTCTGAACTTTTGCACATGCACATTCACCATTTTTTCACTAAAGTCGTCGATATTTTCCGAACACTTGTGAGGGTCGTAAAAAATTGAAAATTTCAGAGGCTATAGATTGATTCTTTTTTAATTGAATGCCGAAAATCGCATTTGCTTATCTTTTAAGGGAAAAAAGTTGTTGGCTCATCCGCGAAACTTTGCAAAATCGGGAATTTCCAGATTTTCCGCGGGTCGTTGAAATTCAACCATATATCCTAGGGCCAAATGGATATTTTTTTCGGTTTTTATGGCATCGAATTAGTATATAAACGAAGTTTGAACAAAATCTATTACCAAAAAAATTTTCGAAATTTTTCCATGCATATGTATGCAAAATTTTTTGGTCGGAAAATGGAAAAAAATTTTTTTTCGAAAAACGCTTTGAAAATACATGTTTCTGTATGTAGTTTGACCTAAGAAATGCATTGAACACATTAGTATAGACGAGGGATAAATATTTTCGGAGATATAACTAAATTTTCACTTTGGAAAATTATTTTCTATATTTTTTGTTACTATAGCCTCACCCCATTAACATATGGTTTAAAATAGTTATTTTTAAATAAAATAACGCAAACCGCACCTCTCTATCTTTCTTTGTTTCGGAGATATGATTTTTCCCCGAAATTCTGCGCACGCGCATACACCATTTTTTCACTAAAACATTCGATATTTTCCGAACTCTTGTGATAGTTACAAAAATCTGAAAATTTCAGAGGTTATAGATTAAGTCTTTCTGAATTAAATGACGAAAACAGCATTTGTCTATCTTTAAAGGGAAAAAAGATGTGGGCTGCTCCGCGAGACCTTGCAAAATCGTGAATTTCCATATTTTCCGCGGGTTGTGGAAATTCAACCATAAATCCTAGGACCAAATTGATGTTTTTTTTTTTTAATTTTTTATGGCATCGAATTAGTAAATAAACGATATTTGAATGAAATCTATTACCAAAAAATTTTCGAAATTTTTGCAAGCATATGTACAAATTTTCATTTTGGAAAATGTTTCTATACATTTTTTTGGGACTATAGCTTGACTATATTAAAACTTGTTTTGGAATGGTTACTTTTAAATAAAATAACACAAACCGTACCTCTCTATCTTACTTTGTTTTAGAGATGTGAATATTTTTCCCAACCTCTGCACATGCAAATTTAACATTTTTTCACTAAAATCGTTGACATTTTCCAAACACTTATTGTTGTTATAAAAATTTTAAGATTTCAGAAGTTATAGAATTGTTTTCTCTCAATTGAATGCCGAAAATCGCATTTGCCTATTTTTAAGAGAGAAAAGTTGTAAGCTTTTCCGCGAAACCTTACAAAATCGCGAATTTTCACAATTTCCGCGCGTTGTGGAAATTCAACCATAAATTCTAAGACCAAATGGATATTTTTTTCGTTCTTTATGGCATCGAATTAATATATAAACGAACTAACAAAATATATTACCAGAAAAGTTTTCGAAATGTTATATATACATTTCCAACATTTGGAATATTGCGATTAGGATATCTTTCTCCATACAACCTTTTTGCTTCATAAGCATTGCAAGATGCAAGTCCGTACATAAGATGCATATCTGCATACTCACTAAATGTGTATCCCATTATCGAATTAAATTTACCAAGGTATTCAAAATTTAATAAATTAATATCGAAGTAGGTACAAAAAGATCAACGTGTCAAGAAGATTTCAAATGCACACGTCAATGCGAGATTATTTATTTCGTACCATAGTAACGTTTGTAAAAAAGTGCATTCTTTAATACTGATAAATAAACAATAATAAAACATTAATACTTTTATTATTTTTTTTCTCGAAAACGGTTCATTTTATCGACAATGAACAAGAGTACCTTTTCTTTAGCTTAATGTTCAAGGTATCCAAATTTATTTTTTTTAACTCCTTATCATACAGGGTGTTAAAAATTTGAGCGTTAAAATGTACAATCTAGTCCGTCCCTGGTAAACTAAACAAGCTAATTATGTTTTAAGGGAGTATTTTGAGAGGTCCTTACTACTGTCTATCATATTAAATTTTCGTTAAATTATATTGAGTCGTTTAAAAGTTATTCTAGAAAAACCGATTTCCAGTGGGGTTCTTTAGGGGGCCGTATCTCCCTAGGGAGGGCCGCTAGGAAAAAAATTTATGGGAACTTGTCATCTTATTTTTTAATGTTCTATCTGAGTCCGAGAGATCTCCCACATTTTCCCGGACACCCGGTATATGCCTCGGAAAAATATTTTGCTTTTGAAAAAACTTTGGATTTTTTAGACGATTTCCTACGTTTTTCAGTTTCAAATAGGCTGTTAATTTTGATTATTTACCTATATCCACATCTTTGTTTGTTTTGATGATCAATTTGAGCTTTGAAAAAAATTGACCATAGCGTAGAAGATCTGCAGGTTTCGGATTTTTCGCCAAAATAATCTAGAAATACTTCTAGAGATTTTGCCTGTTTCTCCTTGCACCATTGTATAAAAACTTTGTATTCCTTCTTTCTTTTCTTTACAGCTTTCCCAAACTGACCGCTGCAGCTTCTTCCAAAATACTTTCAGGAATTACACCTTCGTCTATGTCTACGCAAACTAAATCACGCACAGACGCATACATTGTTGTTATTGCTTTTTGGTGTCATCCCAACCGAGACTTGTCTATTAACACTATTGTTAAAACAATTATAACTAAGGTTACTAAGCATTAAGCTAACTGGAATGATTTGAGATTATAATACGATGTAAGTCAAAATTAAAATATAAATAAGGGGATGAATTTTTGATTTTTTTATAATAGTGAAAAATGGCAAATCTAGATGAGAAATTGCTTCTTTCTGATAAGCGGATTTTTGAAAAAAAAATATATCTACTACTTTTGACACAGTTGAAAAAAAATGTCCTTTTCAAGCACTTGCGTGCGGAGATTACTTACTTTCTACACGCTGACAGCATAAGAAACATATTATTAAGGAAGAGAAAGAGGAAAAGCGCAGATAAATGAAAGAACTGAAATATGTAGGTATGTATGTTTTTAATTATAATTTAAATGTATGGTTGCCTTGAAATTGACTTAAGAAACCAAACATGAAGATTTCCCTAAATAAATACGATAATTTTTTGTAATTTATATTCCATCCATTTTGAAGCAACATACAACTACTTTTATAACTCTGTAAATGTTTAAAAAGAAAATGCATCCTACTAAAACATTATCAAAATACTTACCAGGAGTCTCATATTTTTTCACAATAAACCATCCGATAGAACACAAATTACCAAATGAACCAACATTTTACTTTTACAACTTGGTGTCTATTGTTTACATTGCAGTCTGTCAACCACTTTTATAAGTGAAACTTTTTAAATTGTCGTATTTTGATTTGTAAAAGCAATAATTTCCTTAACAATATTAAAATATGTTCTACTAATATTACGACATGAAGCCATCACTTCCTGGAATTAAATGATAGGGTTGTTGATTCTTTTATGCTTCGGGTTTGTCTAGCCGCTTGACAAGATGGTATAATTGTAGCCTGGTAAAATGGTTTTATTCCATGCATAGTGATTTTAATACTAACAAAGATATTTTTTTTATTAAAAAATATTGAACAGAACCAGCTGTTACTTGATGGAAATCCATTTTAACTAAGTAAATAAAAACACTTGTTCAAAATTTAAGTGAGACACAGATATAGGAAACAATATTTCAGCACCAGTAGGAATTCTTTCTAATCTATACAAATATACAGTGACCGTCTAAAGTCCGTTCCCCCCTACTAATTTTTGAGCCAACTCGTATATCGCAACGAAATTTGGAGGGCTTAAATAGGAGATAAAAAGCCATTTTTTTTATGAAAAAATGATAGCTAAAAGTTATAAAATGGCGGCTACGCGCCATCTTGAATTAATATTTTAAATACAACACCCCGCATATTATTCCATTTTCAAAATCTGCTCATTATTCTTAACATTTTTCTCCAATACACTTTATTCCTAAATGTAATTGCTTTCGAAATAATGACGTTTGAAAATTGACATTTTGGTCATTTCAAATTCAATCAAAAATACGATCAAGTTTGCGTTGGAAACAAAATCGTTGTCGCGGTAACATCTTGATAACTAACTGTCAAATAGTCCGTTTTGATTTTTGGAGAAGCTGAAAGAAATTTTCATCTAGCAGTCCGTATGTTTAACGATAGATTTCCCGAAAACCCTATTTCGCGGTCATATTTGCGCAAACTTTTAAATAAGCTCCAAGCAACTGGTACGATGAAAGATGCTCCAAGATCAGGAAGACCACTTCTTTCAGAAGAAAAAAAAATTTAAATTGTTGCTGAAATGGTAATTAATCCTACTCAGTCGACGTCTGCAGTTGCTGAAGCCTGCGAAGTAAGTTCGAAAAGTGTCCAAAGAGTCCCAAAAAATGAAAAATTTCATCCCTGTAAAATGAAAATCCTGCATGCTCTCACGGAGGATGATCCAGACCGGAGGGTTGAATTTTGTGAGTGGTTAGCAAGAAAAACGATCCTTCCTAAAACGTATATGTTTCTCAGATGAATGCACGTTTTTCCTTAATGGAAAAGTCAACAAACAGAACGTACGATACTGGAGCGATACTAATCCGCATATTTTTAGAGAAGAGCTAAATCTTACAGGAGATCTTTACAGAAATCGTTTAGAAACTGAAATTGAACCTCGAATAAGACAAATTGTATTAAACAATCAGGAAGAGTTTTAAAATCGTGAAATCATATTTCAGCAGGACGGAGCACCTCCCCATTTCTATCGCATGGCTAGAGAGTTTCTCGATACAAACTTTCCTGCGCGATGGATAGGTCGCAGGGGAAGTACAGAATGGCCACCAAGATCTCCGGATCTTACCTCTCTAGATTTTTTCCTTTGGGAATATCTGAAGTTAAAAATCTACGCCACTGAATGTCAAACAATAGAAGAGTTGGAACGCAGAATAAGAGAAGCATGTGAAGAAATAGATAAACAGACTTTCATCAACGTGAGAGAAGCTATTCATAATAGGGCACTTTATTGTCAAGATTTAGAAGGGGGCCACATCGAACACTTGATAAAATAATTATTGTTGGGGTTAAATAAGTGTTATTCAAAAATAAATAAAATATTTTTTTACCAACTAATTTGTTTTCCTTGTGAATTTACAGAATAAATTCGTAACCATCAAGATTTTCCGGTAAGTGGTACTGTTTATCCTTAAAATACTGTCTTTACGCCTCTTATTAGTCGAATTCATTAAAAGATTTAACTACAAATTAATTAAAAAATTTAGTTAGCAGAATTTTTTATCGAAAGTGACTAAAACCATTACTTCATTTTAAACCGGATTTTCAATTTTCAAACGTCATTATTTCGAAAACAATTACATTTAGGAATAAAGTTTATTAGAAAAAAATGTTAAGAATAATGAGCAGATTTTGAAAATGGAATAATATGCGGGGTGTTGTATTTAAAATATTAATTCAAGATGGCGCGTAGCCGCCATTTTATAACTTTTAGCTATCATTTTTTCATAAAAAAATAGCTTTTCATCTCCTATTTAAGCCCTTCAAATTTTGTTGCTATATACGAGTTGGCTCAAAAATTAGTAGGGGGGGAACGGACTTTAGACGGTCACTGTATAAAAGACTTAGTTGACTCATCACGCTCCAGCTCAAACAGCTTAAGCTAAAAGGCTGAATTTTTTCATACAGGTTAATTTTAAGGTGTAAATGTTCGATAAGAAGAGATTTTTCAAAATTCAAATTCCAAGGGGGTGAAACCACCCCTTAAATATTAAAATATTTTTTATTTAAAAAACGGTAAGTTTTTCGGAAAAACGCTTGAATACGTGTTTTTTAATTTATTTTTTTACATATTTTAGGATTTTTTAAAAATTCATACAGGGTATTCAAAGGGGTGAAACTATCACTCAAATAACACAATTTTTTTTTATTTAAAAACCGCTTAGTTTTTCGAAAAAGCACTCGAACACTTGTTTTTTAATTTATTTTTTTACATATTTTAGGATTTTTAAAAAATTCATACAATGTGTCCAAGGGGGTAAAGCCATCCCTTAAATAATATAGTATATTTAATTTAAAAAACCGTTAGTTATTCGGAAAGAAAATTACACTTTATTTTTTACATGTTTTAAATTTTTTTTAAACTTGCTACTGAAACCACCCCTTTAATATTATATTTTTTATTTAAAAAACAATTACTTATTCGGAAAAACACTTGAACACGTGCTTTTTATTTTATTTTATTACATATTTTTAAATTTGTTATAAATTCATACAAAGTTTTTGAAAAAATCGGGTCATTGATTAATTTTTGCGATCTTTCTCAAACCGCTTGCCGTCGAAAGTGCAAACAGCTTGATTTTAGAGCGCAGAGGTTTGATAAGAAGGGATTCTTCAAAACTCAGTTTCCAAGGGTGTGGAACTACCCCTTAAATGTTTATAGTGGACTCGAAAGTTGTCAAAATAAAACCGCTTCTTGGTTTAACGAACGAGCTATATCAACTCTAAAAAATAGCATAGCAGATGACACAATTGACATACTACTCAATACTACTGTAGTTATAGATCAAGAAAATGCGGTTAATTATCCTGTCGAGTTCCTACGCTCTCCAAATCCTTCAGGAATCCCTCCTCACGAGTTAACTTTAAAAGTGGGGGCACCAGTGCTTATTTGAAATTTAAAACCACCAAAATTGTGTAATGGAACTCGGCTACATGTTAAAACATTACAAAACAATGTAATAAAGTCTACTATTATTTCTGGCCCTGGTCTAGGAGAAACAGTTTTTTTACCACGTATCCCTTTAATTCTATCAGACTATCCTTTTCGGTTTAAACGTGTACAGTTTCCTTTAAAGCGCTTTGTTTCGCCATGACAATTCACAAAGCTCAAGGACAATCCTTAAGTAGAGCTGGACTAGACTTTCCCTACGATTGTTTTTCTTATGGTTAACTCTATGTCGCATGCTCTAGAGTAAGTTCGCGTAGTCGCTTGGCTATTTTATAGCCAGAGAATGCAACAGCAAACGTGGTTTATAAGAGGTACTCAAATGAGGCGATTTAAGTACCTCTTTACATCCCTTTCATTATAGTCATATACGCGAACGAAGGCGTGGGTACCAGCTAGTTTTTAATAAAATCGGTAAATTTCCTTTACTCGGGACTTCCCTTGTTATGATTTTTTCTTTCCTTTAGCTATATCACCCTTAATGCTTGCCCAAAATTTGAAATTCATCTAAGCAGTTTTTCAGAACGATTTTTTAAATGATTTATTAGACCGCCATTTTGCTTTGCTGCCGTGAAATAGTACCAAAATATTACAGGTTGATTGATACGTAACACTTTTGCGCAAAAACTCAATCTGGTAAGTAGTTTTTGGCTACGCCTCGAGCCGACAGAGAGACAGACAAGCCGACAGACAGACCAATGGAATTGAGAAAACATATTTTTGGCACCTAGGGACTCTGAAACGTAAAGATGTACATCCTAGAATTTTCTTACGATTACAAACATTTGATTTGACCGCCATGCTATATCGCTATTTTGAATTCGTACCACAGTTTTAATACTTCATCTCTATACTAAAGTTAAATAATACTTCCTGCCCAAAAAAAAGTTAATCCAATTTATCTACAGGATATCTAAGAGACCTTGTCGATCTGTTTGTCGATTTCGTTTATAGCCTAAGCAAGGGTATGAAGCTTATGTCGTGTTAACAAACAAAAAGCAATGTTCTTTTTTTTTTAGTCGGCACCCCCCAGCCGGTTTTCTAAATAATCTACTACAAAATTGTTTTGAATTTAAGGCGACTATATATATATATATATATATATATATATATATATATATATATATATATATATAAAAGGAGGGTTTAATAATTTAATAATGGGAAACTTTTAAATCCAATTTTAGCCAATATATTTATGAACTTTTTAGTAACTAAAATTCATAAATGTTACCTTAGTACAAATTTCATTTATTGGTGTAGGAATGTTAATGATATACACTCATGGAAATTTAAAACGACTCAGAAAAATTGTTATATTTTCTGATTCCTACAAACGATTTAAATAAACTTTTTTGTTTTAAAGGTACATTATTAGACTTTATTCTTGGGCAGGATATTTGACATAAAGGGGAATTACCGTTAATATACAGGGTGATTCAAACACACGTGTTTCTTGCACAAAATGTAACTTCATTTCTGAGTTATACAGCAAATCCCAAAATTATACTTATCGTGTCAAATGATAGCCCTAATTTTGCTTTAGAACATGTTTTTTAAAAATTTTTGCCAACTTATTCCGATTTTAAATTATCAAGGTTTTTGTACACCTCTGGAATTATGATACTACCATATTAGTGAAAAAGTGATACAACAATGTTTTCCATTTAAATAAAGGGACTAGTATCGAGTGGGTCCTCCACGAACTCTTATAATCTCCCGATATCGTCCTGGCTTACTTGATATAACATTGTCTATTTACTCCTGCGGAATTAATCGCCATTCTTCATGAATTACTTTAACCAATTCATCAATAATTCTAAGAGGTATTGGTCGAGCATACAAACGCAGCTTTAAAGCATCTCATATGTGTTCGATTGGATTAAAATCCGGTGAGCGGGAGGGCCAAACCATTCTGTTATATTGATGACTTTCGAAAAATTAATAAACTATTCCTGCCCTATGTGGTCTACCATTACCGTCCACATAAATAAAATTGTTGTCTAATCTGTTAGCTACTTGGAGTATGTTATTCTCCAAAATCTCTATATAACGAAATACGTTTACAGAGCGATTAATAGGAACTGTTAATTTTGTTCGACCGCCTGTAAATATTCCTCCCTACACTGTTGCAGAACCACCTCCACGGAATTCGATCTAAGGAACAGTTTACCTCGTATCTCTCTGCTGTTCGACGCCATACCACGAATCCGATTGTCGTCAAGATGAAGTGCAACCTTTGATTAATCCACAAATAAACAATGTGAGCATTCGAGTAAATCCCAGTTGATGTTCTTCAGCAAAAATCAAACGAGACCGTGTGTGTTCTCTTAATAACTGAGGATACCTATAAGGTCGTCAGAAATTTAAATGAACTTCATGTAGTCCATTTCGGATGGTTTTTGTAGAAATGGTTATATTTTGTGTTGCCTGGATATGAGTTTTAATTTTGTGGACGTAATAGCCCTTCAGAAAGAGCTTAACGTACAGGGTGTCCGGATTTGGTTGCAAAAGCATTTCGCTTGTTTTTAAAGATAGAACCCTGCAGTTTTCACGAACCTGAGTGAAACTCATGAAGCCGTAAACAAAATTTTCATAGCCTTCTTCGTTTATGAGATACAGGGCGAAATAGAAAATTTTGCATTTTGAGACCCCCTCGTATCTCGGTTATCCTTTAACTTAACGGAAAGAAAAAAATTGCTGCTTATTCCGTTTTTTACGCTGGATCCAGTGGCGTAGTCATATTTTTCATTTGAGTTGTTATTTTTTAGATATGACTCAAAGTTGTGTTTTTTTAAATAAGACACCCTGTATATTTGTCCGAAATTGATTTGTCCTTTTAAAAGTTTCTCAAAAATATATAATAGAATGGGTCTATTTTAATAAATAACAACAAAAATCCTAATTTTTATAATTATCATCCCAAATTTTGCAATAGGCCATGCAAAACAATGCTGCCTTTTATTTAAAGTCGTTAACAATATCTACATCCTAACAATAAATCAAAATAAACATGTAATTGAATCTATTTATCAAAATATGTATTGATAATTTCGCAGCAAAAAAGTACCACCTACCTAGATTTATGTAACACAAGAACAAAACAGTAATAAATTATTATGTATCAAGCCTTTCAGCAAAAATCAACTGTCGTATAAGAGCTACAGTAACCAAGGAAATCGAAAGAACTGTTCAAAATGATTTCCATTTTGTTCTATGCATGCTTCGCACAATTTTCGTATTCGTTTTAGGGAATTAAGCAAAATAACGGGATGATTTTGTAAATAGCGAAAATTTTCTCTTATTGCGTTTCCTAAATCTTGGACATTATCATAGTGGTCTTTGTAAATTCTATTTTCCAGATATCCCCATAGAAAGAAATCTAAAATATACAAATCTGGGGACCTAGGGGGCCATCTTATAGGTCCATTTGTTCCGATCCATTGATTGGTAAAATTATTGTCCAGAAATAATCTCGTCATTCAAATAAATTTCGTTAATTGCGCTAGAGGAACATAGTCAAGTAATTCAGGTATAGCTGCCTCTAAAATTTCTATATAGCGATTGACTGTTAGATTTCCCTCAAATATATAAAATTTTATGTGTTCCTAATATGAAGTAGGACACATTTAAACCAAACCTGCCCTGCTGTCTTCTGGGAAATATTTGGTATTGATTTTCCTGGGACCAGAATCTACTATTGTGTCTATTGAGTATACCAGAATTACTGAAATGTGCTTCGTCTAACCATATAACCTTTCTTTCAAAATCTCTGACCATATCGCATTTTTCTCGAAACCAATTGCAGAAGACTACCCGACGCTCTGCATCCCCTGGCTGTAAGTGCTGCACGGGCCTAAATTTGTATGGGTGGTATTTGTGCTTTTTTAGAATTTCTTGAACTCTAGTTTTTGGAATCCCTATGCTTTTTTCACTGGCCTTACAAGAGTTTGTAGGGTAAGCTTCTGCATTAGCCAAAACCGTAATTTCCTCAGCCTCCCGATTTTCTTTATTATATGTTTTCGTACGAGGTTTGACAAATGATCCGTGATTAAGTAAATTCTTTTTTATCCGATAAAAAGTGGATATATTAGGTTGCCTCCTTTCTGGATATCTAAATAAAAATTAAGCAATAGTATTTCAACATACCTAAAAATTAACTATTTACCTGTTAAAATACATCTCGAAGCCGCTTCAACATTTTCATTACTTAATATAAAACAAGCTAACATATCGTACTTTTCATAATGTTCGAAAGTTTGGTTTTCTTCCATAATAATACAAATATATTTTTACACAATAAATAAATACAAAAAAACTAGCGCTATATTTTATATACGCGTACAAAATTGGGAAATGTCATTTGCTTCCAAGAAAACAAAAGAAAACGGCATCGTTTTGCATGGCCTACTGCAAAATTTGGGATAATAATTATAAAAATTAGGATTTTTGTCATATCTAAAAAATAACAACTCAAATGAAAAATATGACTACGCAACCGGATCCAGCGTAAAAACTGCATAAGCAGCAATTTTTCCCTTTGCGTTAAGTTAAAGGATAACAGAGATACGAGAGGGGTCCCAAAATGCAAAAATTTCTATTTCGCCCTGTATCTCATAAACGAACAAGGCTATGAAAATTTTGTTTACGGCTTCACGACTTTTACAAAAAATTAGCTCAGGTTCGTAAAAACCGCAAGGTTCTATCTTTAAAAATAAGCGAGATACTCTGCTTTTGCAACCAAATCCGAACACCCTGTACAATATACCTGTCTGTCCTAGGGGTTGTTTTTTTTTCACAGCACCTCCTCCTTGGTTATATTGCACTAAAACAGTATTTTGACATCTGCGCCATGCTCGTGACAAAGCACTTTGTTCAGTATCAAACCCACAAAACAAAATCTTGAATAAACTATTAAACATTGGGGGTGACAGATGACAATCGATGCGTTTTTGTTTCAATGCCTCCTTTACTTATTTTGAAAATGTACAAAACAAAATCATACAATTATGAAGGTGTTTAGAGAAATCTCTCTAGTTTAAAAACGAAATAAGTTAGCAGATCTTTAAAAAGCACGTTTTAAAGCAAAATTGGGGCTGGAATTCGACATGATACGCATAATTTTGAGATTTGTTGTTTAACTCAGAAATGCAGTTAAATTTTGGGTAAAAAACACGTGTCTTTCAATCACCTTGTATATTGACATTAATTGTGTTTTATGTCAAACATTCTGCCTAGGAATTAATGTATACATATAATTAAGAAATCATGGTTCTTGTGTGAAATGGGAATTACTATTCGACGTTTCGCCTTCGATTGCACGAGACATCTTCAGGGATTGTGCTCGTGATCTTTTCCACGTGACCGTAACCCGTATCTCCGTTGAAATTTTTTGTATGTTTAAAAATCTTAACAGATTCTCTAATTTGTCGTGTATAAAATCCTGGTATCGGGGTATAAGATCCCGCCTGAATCTCTTCGAGCTTCAGTGTTCGGATGTCGTGAAGTAAAAATCACGATCAATCTCAAAAACTATCACTTCTTAACTCACAATAGCCGTGAAAACTCATTTCTTTGTATACACGCCCGGTGAAATCTCCCTTAACGGACACCTCCATACAATGGACACCTGCTGAATGGACAATTTTAAAGTCACCGACCGTCAGTATATGTTCTGTGTATTAATTTCTTTGACAGCGGACACGGACAATAGTAAAATTTGGAACATTTTTAATAAAAACAGTAAATTTACACTCCTCAAGAACGCGGACAGATGTTCAGATAATTTTTGAAAAAACCATCTAATGCCATTATTTTTATTGCACGTATGGGCAATATACAGGGTGGCCCATCGAAAACGTATATAAGCGCCAACAGCCAGGAGAATAATTTTTTTTTCAAAAAATCCAAAAACACATCAATTTTGTTTGTGAGGGTGACAACTTTTGCCCTTAAAATGATCGCAAAATTTTCAACCCTCTAAGCGGGGTGTCATCCCAAACTTTTCAAATGGGAAGGGGTCAAATTAGTACCTGTCGGAACGGGGCTTTCTATTGTCTCTATACATTTCCCGCTTTGGCTTTGAAAATCGGTCAAGTCATTTAGAAAATATGAAGGATTGAAATTTGAAAAATACATTTTTCAAAAAACGCATAAATTGAATTAAATAAAAAAAAACTTACCGTATTAATGAAGCAAATGCTGAAAATGTTGCCCGTCGACCTCCATACAGTAATACAAATTAGCTTCAAATCGTTCTCGAACATTCTGAAGAACTTGAGGGGTCACTTCGCTACAAACGTCAATAATTCGTGTTCGCAGATCTTCTAATAAGGCAAGTGGAGTGTCATACACTTTACTTTTTATGTGTCCCCATAGAAAAAGTCTAAAGGAGTCAAGTCGGGTGACCGGGAGGCCACTCAATGGCACCCCTTCGTCCCATATCCTACCGCCCGGGAAAGTTAGTGTTTAAATAATTACGCACATTTTGAGAGAAAGATGCGAGTGCGCCGTCTTGTTGAAATATCAGTTCCGCTTCAACGTATCCAGGATTATTTTCGATGATGTCAGTTAGGGCTGGGTCGATGGTATTTTCCAGTAAATCTAAGTACATATCACCTGTTAGAGTTCCAGGAAGAAAAAAAGGACGCACAATAGAATTTCCAAAAATACCAGCCCACACGTTCAATTTCTGAGGATGTTGTGTGTGCACCTCGTGAAATACCCTGGGGTTGTTCTCAGCCCAGTACCGACAGTTATGCCGATTAACTACACCGTTCAAAAAAAAAGTGCACTCACCCGAAAAACACACATTGAATAGAAAATTATTATTATTGGCCACTCTTTCACTAATAGTTTCACAAAATTGCAAGCGGCGATCAAAATCGTCTTCGTTGAGTTCTTGTACCAACTGAATTTTATACGGGTGGAAATGGTGTTTTTTCAATATTCTTTGGACACTTGTACGATTCACGCCGGTTTCATTGGCTAATTTTTTTGTACTCAGCGTACTATCCATGGAAACTTGGCCCAATACAAAGACCTCCATAGCTTCATTTACTACAGGATTTTCCATCTGCCTCTTTTTATTTATAAGGGATCCAGTTTCGCGAAATTTTGCTACTAACTCGCGAACAATTTTGCCGGAAAGGTTTTTTTCAGGATGTCGTTCATTAAATATCTGCGCAACCCGATTGCCACATTCATTATTTTTAAAATAAAGTTCGATTATTTCCACTTTTTCTGCAAGTGAGTACACCATAATTATTGATAAAAAATTTAATGATATTGAGAAATTTAAACGCACAAGTTACAGAACAGCTATCTAGCAACTACCGCACCTGATCGTTGTGGCATGTCAAATCACTAAAATCAGCAGTAAACATCTAAAATAACAGGACAAAAATAGCGAATTGGTCGAAAGAATTTATTCTTATCATTTACTCTGATAATTTGTAAATAAACATTTTAAATTTCAATCCTTCATCTTTTCTAAATGACTTGACCGATTTTCAAAACCAAAGCGGGAATGTATAGAGAATAGAAAGCCCTTTTCATTGCGGTACCACTTGACCCCTGTTCCCATTTGAAAAAGTTTGGGGGATGACACCCCCGCTTAGAGGGTTGAAAATTTTGCGATCATTTTAAGGGCAAAAATTGTCCCCCTCACAAACAAAATTGACGTGTTTTTGGATTTTTTGAAAAAAAAATTACCCTGGCCGTTATGCCTTGCGGTACGTTTTCGATGGGCCACCCTGATGCTAATAAGCGGCGCGACGCCTACCTGTTGTTAATATGCTGTCTGGCTTGTAGGTAAATTGCGGTGAATTGCGGTGAATTGCATAAACCTTATTTTTATAAAATATAGTCTTCATCAATAGAATATCCTAGTTTTGATGTTACTCTGGTGCGATCAATATGTCTTCAAATAAAGAAAGTTTTTGAATCTTCAAGAAAAAGTTGGAAATAATTCAGTACGCGGAAAAAAACAAACTTAGTGTTAGAGTATTAGCCGAAAAATTCTGTATATAGGAAAATCTCAAAAACTCAAATTAGTTCTTTAAAAGGCGAAACATGTGCTGGCGGGAAAGCGTCCAAGGATAGACTCACTATTTTATTTTGCTCCACTATGAATAAAGAATAAGAAAATGCACTGGTAATCGGAAAAAGTAAAAAACCCCGTTGTTTTCAATGATCAAGCGTGGAAAAATTGTCATTTGAATGGTACTATAACAAGAAAGCATGGATGACAAGGGATATAATGTCGGATTGGTTGATAAAATTTGATCGAAAAATGCAAAGGCAAAACCGAAATGTACTTTTGTTTTTGGATAATGCTCCATCTCACCCAAAACTGGAGTTAAAAAATGTTAAAATAACTTTTTTACCGCCAAATACGACATCACATTGACAGTCATTGGGCCAAGGCGTGATTCAAAATTTTAGAAACCACTACCATCCATGGAGTATTCTGAATCTAAGTAAGTGCCTTGATTTGGATTGTTGCTGCATGGAAAAAAGTCGAATCCAAGACCATCAATAACTGCTTCCGCAAAGTTGACTACGATTGTGAAGATGATGTGCCATTATCGGAATTATGTAGAAACATCAATGTATTCTCTTAATTCGACTTAACTTCATATTCACAGAAATTAATGAAAGTTTATTCACGGAAAATCCTTTAATATAAGTGTACGTGAGTACATCGGTACTCAAAAATATTGCTAAGATCAAGAAGTGATGATATGTGACAAATTTAAAAATTTGAAAATGGCCATATCTTAGGGGAAGGGAAAACTTAACCGTAACGCTCAAAAATACTTTCTATAAATGAAGAGGAACAAATAAAAGCGTATTATTCGACCCTTATCTGTAACCCCTTGGGCAGGGTGAAATACACCCCTAAAATCTTAAATAGAAAGGGGGTCGAGGAGCATCATCTCAAAGCTCATGAAATATGCTTTTCAATGATACTATAGAAAGCAACTATTCGTGAAATTCTTCTGTATTTATTAAAGGAAGCAATAAATAAAAACACAGTTTTGAAAATTTTATTTAAGTAAACGTTCAAAATGATTGGTACTGATATCCTGGCATCTCTCTTAAGAATTCTAAACATTTTAAGCCTGGTATTTTATTTGTTTATGAATATCTGCATTTTATTATCATAAATATTTACTTTAAAAGTAACTTGTACTATTAGCGGCTATATTTTAACAGTTGATCTTTTAGTTCAGCTTAAACGAAAAGCACTTATCTTAAAATAATGGTGTACAACACAGCTGAACGTGTAGAAATGATTTTCATTTATGGTTTTCAGGATAAATGTTTTCAAGGACAGCCCAAAGATTTAATGAAAGGTACCCAGGTCAAAATGTAAGTCCGAGTATGTTCGCCAACTAGTAGCCAAATTTGAAGAAACTGGCTCTGTCGCGAATAAAAAGAGAAATCAACCGAGATTAGTTGACGAAGCAGTGCAAATTGAAGTTCTGGGGCAGTTTGCAATTAATTCAACTTTATCAACTCGTCAAGCAGCTGTTTGCTACAGCTGGCTTATCTCGTGAAACAATAAGAAAGGTACTTAAATTTCATAAGTTTCATCCCTATAAACTGCGCATACTGCATGAACTTGGTGACGACAACCCGAAGAAGAATTCAGTTTTGTGAAATAATGACAGATAGAATTACGGCAAAACCTCGACTAGTTAAAAATATTTGTTTCAGTGATGAATGTACCTTTATTTGAATGGACATGTTAATAAGCAAAACTGACGTTACTGAAATGAGAGACCCACACGTATTTAGAGAAGGGCATACCCAGTACCCCCAGAAAATTAATGTTTGGGCAGGTATATTGGGAGACGTAATTATCGGCCCAATATCTACAGAAGGGAATTTAAATGGCGACATGTATGTGGTTAAAATGCTACAGAGGTCTATTGAACCACTAATAGTGCGGGAATTAGAAAATCAGAGGGACATACAAGGAAATTTAGCATTAGAAGAACGCTTAGCACATTTTCAACAGGATGGCACCTCATTATGTAGTTCCTGTCAGGCAATGGTTGGATGATAATTAACCCAACCAGTGGATTGGAAAGAGGTCTGTTGAATGGCCACCTAGATCCCTCTGGACCCAATACCTCTTGACTTCTTTTTTGTGTGTTTAAAACGCAACCTGAGTCAATAGAGCAACTCAAGAAAAGGATAGTTCAGGAATGCCCTGCTATATCCAGAGAAACATTTGCAAATGTACGCGAAGAATTTGAACAAAGGCTTTATTATTGTCTTCAAAACAACGGGAACCATTTTGAACATTTAATTAAATAATTATAAAAAACTTCACAATTGTGTTTTAATTTATTGTTTCCTTTAATAAACACAGAAGAATTTAACGAAAAACAGCTTTCTATGGTACCATTGGAAAGCATTTTTCCAGATCTTTAAGATGATGTATCACTCGACTCCCCTTTCTATTTAAGATTTTAGGGGTGTATCTCACCCTGCCCAAGGGATTACAGATAAGGCTCGTTTTTTGATTAAGGTTTTCTTCCTAAGGTATGGCCATTTCAAGTTTTTAAATTGTCACCCTGTATAAAATGTTAAGGGATATTGAAAACTTTTGTATGTTATCTAAAGATTTTGTTTTTAGGGAAAAAATCTCAGAAGTTGCGTCTAAAATAGAATCTCAAATTGTTAAAAATAAATTAACTAGTTTAAGACAAACAATACTTGATAATTTTTTTAAATAAAAACTTTTTATAAAGTAGTATAGTAGTAGTATAATATTTTATATTAGGTAGTACATTTTTATTGTATGCATATATGTATATAAAAGATGTTGATGTATATGTAATAACAATTGTATTAATAATTTTTGCACCAAACATATTATTTTTTTTATTTAAAAATAAAATATTTTTTTAAATAAAATTACGTTGTTATTTAATTTGTTCACTCCCCACAACGGACACCTTATACAACGGACAGTTTCTGTGGCACGGTTACTGTCCGTTGTTGAGGTGTTTCACTGTAATGCTTTAACTATCTCTAAGCAAATTAATTTTGCAGAGTCCTTATTAGATAAAAACAGTCACCCTGTACCTTCAAATAAATTATACTTATTATTACCATTTGATTTGCCTAAATTATTCTAAGAAAATTATATGTTTTTTTTTTTATATAATTGAAATAAAGTCTTCAGTGAAATAGGAAATTACCGTTTATGTATCGTTTGGGTTACGACACAGCATTATTTTAGTTCTTCATTCTTTTATTTAACAATTATTTTAAGTATATACTCGTAAATGTTTTAAAAAAATTAATGCAAAAACAGGCCAATTTATGAAAATCAAAAGATTGAACAAAATTTTTTAGATTTTTGATTAATCATCAAAGAAAAGAACCGGAATTTGAAAAAAAAAAGGTCTTAGTGCTAATTCTTAATAAAAGGAAATATTAATTGAATTTCGTAACCACTTGTGAAGACCGTAAGTACATGCGTACACATTTTACCTTTCTAGCTCCATAATAATAAAATCAAATCTCCGCAATGAACGTACATACATACCAATTTAAATAAGGCATTTCATAATGGCAGAGATAATTTATACAATTTTTGCAAATTCCTTTTTAATCGACTTCTAAAAATCCATTAACGGTAATAATTTATATTGTTGCTCTTGATCTACATTCAGCGGCAACAACATTCGTTTATTATTAAGAATCTTTAAAGTGCATTATACAAAATAAATGCCCTGGGGTATGATGTAAAATTTTAACGACGTGGTGTTAATTTTGTTATTGGGTTAATATTTTATATTAAATACAATTTTTCTTGTGTTTATTTTAATGTTATAAATTAATCAATTAATTATAAATATCTTATTATGAAGATGAATCTGTTTATGACTGTTTTTGATACAATAAATACACTAGTCAACACTTATAATGGCATCACTGATTTTTAACGTTAATTTCAAATGAATACTGGGTGTTTCCTAACCACGGTACGTAACTCCAGGAGGTGATTCCTTAGGTCATTTTAAGAAAAAAAGTTCGTATGAACATGTGTCCTAGTCGTCTCGATTCTGAGATACGGAGTGTTAAAGTTTAAAAAAAATCGGCTTTTTATAAACAGACAATAAATACCCTTAAGCCGATTTGGTTGAAATTTGGCAGTCATTTTTAGGTCTAAGACGCCAATTTAGCCCTAATTAGAATGAAGTTATTAAGTCCAGTTGGGTCTCAAGGGGCACCGCAACCATTATGATTGAGAAAAAAAGTACGAAACTGATTTTTGCAGTTTTTATAGTTTTTTTCATTTTATGCAACTAAAAATAGAACTTTTTTGTCTCTTGTATTTTGTTCGTATCTAGCCTCGTTTTCGAGAAAAAAAATGATTTTAAACCACTCTAAAAATTATCCATGGACAACATTAAAAAATAAAACCTGTATGTATTAATTACTATACATAAATTACAGAACAATAAAAAATGAACAATTTCGGCCTTAATGTAGATGAACAAAATCTGATAAAAGACGCGATTGCAATCGCTTCGTCATTGATTGTCTGACACATTTCAAAATCCTTGGAGTATTTCTTATGACAATATTCAATTTCTCAAGTCGTTTATATCTAGTACAGAAGTTTTATAATCCAGAGCCTTCAGATGACCCATAAATAGAAATCTAGAGGATTCATATCAGGACTACGAGCTGGTCAATTTTGAGGTCCTGCACGTGTGATCCAGCGATTAGCTTCGAACAAAACAGAAAAGACTAAAAAGTTGTATTTTTAGTTGCTCAAACTGAAAAAGCTATAAAATACATACGTTGATAGGAACTTTTTTTCTTAAAATGACCTAAGGAATCACCTCCTGGAGTTACGTACCGTTGTTGGGAAACACCCTGTATTTTTATGTTCTTCTTCAACCAATTTTAACAAAGTTTTTTTTCCTGATAGGTCAATTGTTCTACTTTCTGAAGCCCTTGGCAGAGTCGAAATTTTTTTTTGTATTGTACCGGGAAAACTAAAAGTTACGTGAGCTTGTAAATAAACCAAAATTTAATATGACTGCCAAAAAGAGACGGGGCATGCGGATTAATTTTTTCATATTCTATTTTTAAATAATTAATACAGAGTGTTATATATATTTTGAAAAGCTTGTACAAATCAAAAAGATAATATTTTAAACTATATCGGGTGTCCCATATATTGGGTCAAAGTTATAAAATAACATAGTTTTAAATGTGTTAGGTCGCCTCCGCTAGGGTTCGCTGTAAAAAATCAAGAGCCGTCCTTGATGAAGCGTCTCGTTAACAGATTGTTTAGTACATGGTCAGTCAACGATGGCGAGAAGTTATCTTTTGCCTTGAAGATATTCTCTCTCTGAATAATGTCCTTTGTATCATGATATGGTTAGTGTGTGTAGTGTAGATATTTGCCAAATAAACAACCAACAAATATGGAAAAAACTGCCCTAGAATTTCAAGAATTTGGGTATCTTTTTACCTGTATATACCAATGTTTTGGATAACACTTTTCACATCGTTTACGAAATCATATGATAGTTACGTTCGTACATTCAGCCTTCTTATTCCATAAACTTCGACATTTATATGTGTACTTCTGCAAGTAATCGAGAACTAGTTGTTGGTGCATTATTTTACAAACAGGTGTGCCGCCAATATAAAACCTAAACCTAGCAAACACATTGTGTAATATAATGGCACAGACTATCCGAAGGAGTTTTGCGGTTCTTTCAGCTCGACACTTAATACCTAAGTCGATTATGTTTAAAACAAAAAAGAGGTATTAAAATTCGGTTCTCAGCCATCTCTTGCAAATTTTATTGTTTATTAAGGCTTAAAACAACCCACTCCTGGTTAAATTGTAAAAGATATTTAAAAGTTTTTTGACAATTTTTAATTTTTTTTGAGAACATTTTAATTGGAATTATTTCAGTATTAGGAAGCCTCCTTATTTGCTAAACAAATAAAAAAACTCGGATCCTTTAATTTTTTGTTTGGTACACTTTTTGTCTCCCCTCTTTTGGGGGTAGAAGCTGCCCCCAACTATTTTTTGTTCCAATATGAAGGTATGTATTGTGCTAGTGTATGAAAAGAAGGACTTAGACCCATTATTTACTTTCGCATTTCGGTGATTTAGAAAGACACGAAAAAATTAAAATAATAACACAATTTCCACACCTTTTATTGTAAAAATTGTTGGAAATGTTGCCCATTTTTTTCTTGGCAAAACCCTCATCTAGAGTAAAATTCATTCTTGACATTATGTAGCATATCCGGAGTTATTTGACGAATTTCGTGTATTCGGTTGCCTACGTTCCTGTAAACTTTTTGGTTTTGTTACACAAACTTTGGCTTTTAGGCGACCCCAAAGAAAATAATCCAGAGGATTAAGGTCTGACGATCTTGGCGGCCATTCAATAGTTCTCCTTCTTCCTATCCATCCAGCTGTTTGGAAAAACTTCACCTATATTGTCGCACATTTTGAGCGTAATGAGGCGAAACACCATCCTGCTGAAACCAAATTCGAACATCACGAAGATCTGCTTCTGTATGGTGAGGAAGTAAATTACTCAAAACTGGAATAAGTTTTCCTTGTAAAAAGCTTAGATTTGTATAGCTATTTAAATTATCTTGAAAGAATATTGGCCCAATGACTCGTCAATTATGCCTACCTAAACATTTAGTTTTTGCGGACTTCATTTATTACTTGAGGCTGCCTTATTCTTGGTATATTCTTGACGTGGCCCATTTCCCGATATCGTGTTTCAATTTTGCTGATGTTGCCTTGGCAAATTGATGGTAGATCAGGGCGTGTTTCGTGAAATAAAGCTGCTTAAGTGCTCTATCTGTCGCCAAAGCCAATCTTCATTAAAATTTCGATTTGCAGGCAATCCATTTGTAGTATTAATTGTTGCTAAAATGACCAGTTGTTATTTTTTTATGACGTTCTATATCACCAAAATGCTGTGGCTCATGTTCCCCTTTTTATGCGCTTTCAACAATACATACCTCTATATTTGAAAACAAATAGTTGGCGGTGATTTCTACCTCCAAAAGATGGGTAAATTTCATGAAGAGACAAAAGAAGTGTGCCAAACTAAAAATGGACAGAACAGAATACGTGGAAAAGGTTACTCAACTTTTGGACAACACCACCTATAAGGTTATGCAAGCAGACCCCACAAGTAGAATAGAAAGACGCATTACCAATTTGATCAACACATCCAGTCTACCACCAGCGGAGAAAAAATCACTAAAATCAAGCAGCTTCAAGGTCTTCCGAAGATACACAAGGACAACTTACCACTTCGACCGATCGTCAGTGCACTGTCGCCCACATACAAACTAGGTAAATATCTTTCAAATTTTCTTAATCCATTTGCTGAAAAACAGATTCTTTTACTAAAAACTCTGCACATTTTGTGGAAAAACTCAAGACAATCCAGTTGGATCCCGAAGATATTTTGGTCAGTTTCGATGTAGAATCACTTTGCACAAATGTTCCTGTCACCGACTCAATTTCCATTATATCAGACATACTGGATAACAATAATCTTGATAAGAACTTAATAGACCTAGTGGAAGTTTATCTTACATCTACTTATTTCATTTTTCAAGGAACTTTTTATGAACAAACTTTAGGGGCAGCTATGGGATCTCCTCTATCACCTGTAGTAGCGAATATCTTTATGGAAGCCTTGGAGGATATTGCTCTAACATCCGCTCAACTAAAACCGAAACACTGGTTTAGATATGTAGATGATACTTTTGTTGTTTGGCCTCATGGACAGGTTAATCTCCGCATATTTCTGGACCACCTTAATCAGCAACATTATAATATCAAATTCACCATGGAAATTGAATCTAATGGAACAATTCCCCTTTTAGATTTATGTGTTCAAAGAAAGGAAAATGGTACATTAGGACATTCTGTGTATAGAAAACTGACGCATACAAATAGATACTTAAACGCAAATTCTCATCACCATCCAGCACCAAATCGGTTATTAACGTACTAGTATTCAGAGCTATTTCGATTTCTGATCAAGATTCTTTAACATCGGAAACATCGAAACTGACCGAAGCTCTCAGAGGAAATGGCTATTGCACTGAAGATATTACAAGTTCAATTAAAAGACATAGTAAACCAACTCCGCCAAAGGAGAATGATAAAGAGCCACCATTAGGGAGTGTAGTTCTTCCCTACATACATGGCACTACAGACAAAATAGGACGATTACTTCGGCGGTCTAACATACGTACAATCTTCAATACACATAAGAAGATTGGACAATGCTTGCGATCCCCGAAAGATCGTGTACCTTTCCAAACAGAAGGAGTATATAAAATTCCTTGCTCCTGTGGAGAAGTGTATGTGGGAGAAACAAGACGCTCAATATCAACTAGACTTAAGGAACATGAACGATGTATTAAAAAGAAACAAATTGTTCAATCTGCTGTAGCTGAACACCAGCATAACACTGGCCATTTCATAAATGTAAAGGAAACCAAGGTTCTAGCATCGGTTCCAGGTTTTTATACACGAAAAGTTAGAGAATCTATTGAAATATTTAAACATACGAAAAATTTCAATAGAGATACGGGTTACGCCTGAATCTCTTCGAGCTCAATCAGTGTTCAGATCTCTAAAGACCCCTGAAGATGCCTCGTGCAATCGAAGGCGAAACATCGGATAGTAATTCCAATTTGACACGGTCTAATCCCAAGAACCATGATTTCTTAATTGGTTTTCTAATACTGAAATTATTCCAGTTAAAATTTCCACCCTGTATATTAAGCTGTAATTTTTTATTGACCCTTTGACGTAAAGGTTTTTTTATTAAGAGCCTTTAGGTCGTCTGTAAGGACTACAGGACACAGAAAATATACAGTATACGCAAACATAATTTTAAGGATATTTATAAACTTTTATCTAAATTTCAACAGCCATTTTAAAACAAACTAATTTAAAATAAAAAATTTTCATTTAGGTTTATGAGGAATATTATGCATTTTCTCCAAACGGGTATTTTTTTTCTCTCTAACTTCACTGCTCAAAATGCAGATCTTGCTTTTAGTGCCAAATATGTCATTATAATAGTTACATACATGGAAATAGCCTAGAGATATTGACAATTTAGTTTGAAACTTAAGTTTATAAGTTTCTTAAAATTGATCGGATTTTCACGAGCAATGAGGCATCCAAAAGGTTCAAAGATATCTGTTCAAAGTTATTAAGTGACATTATATGGGTCCTTCAAAAAAAGGTTTGAAATTCTTTAAAACAGTTGAATTCGGGTGTTTTACGTAGAATTACGAAACTTGATTTTTTAATTCCATTTTTAGCTAAAACAAGTGTATTTAAAAATTGGTAAATTTCCTTTTCCCGGAACTTCCCTCGTTGTGAACATTTCCTTTTATTAGGAATAGTGTAATATAATCCAATTTAGATCAGTACATAGTCATATATATTGGATTCCTATCAAATATTTTACCCGTTTCTATCTACGCCCCACTTGGTTTTTGGGCATAATTTAAAATACATTCCATAAGCAGTTTTTACAGAAATCATATATATATTCTTGGGATTAGACCGTGTCAAATTGGAATTACTATCCGACGTTTCGCCTTCGATTGCACCAGGCATCTTCAGGGATCTTTACTCCACCAGGTCTGAATATTTCAGGTAGCCCTTTTGGTTTTTGAGAAACAGGACGTTTTGACAATGTTGCATTTTCAGGCATCCCCCGTATCTCAGCTATCTGACTTATTAAAAAGGCGAAAACGGTTCTTTATAGGACTTTTTTCCTTAGTATTCAGTGCCGCTTTTAGAATAAGTATACAGAGTCAGGTTAAAAAGTTATCAGACCCTACTATTAATGTGGGCTTTCCAAAAATATATACATTGAAAAACAAGCTCAAAATTTGAGATTTTTTAAAGTTTTCTTTTGTGTTCAATTAGTAGGTAATAGGCTATGGCAAAAATGTATTGATCAAAATCATATAAGTAACTATTATACTCAAGATGTAATACTTTTAAACTTAATTCAGAAGACCTTTAAATTCTCAATTATTTATTACAGAATTTTAACATATTTGTGATAAAATTATTGAATTTTACTCAAAACAAAACAATAATTTCCTATCCTAGTTAAAACTTAAAAGTGAGAAAGACAATAGAGAAACAAAATTTTGAAAACGCAAATAGTTTTCAAAAAGGACTACCATTTTCCCGTATGCAAAATTGGTACATTTTCGTTATTTTTCTAATAGCGTTCATAACACCCTATAAGAAAAAAATCTAAAATCGAAAAATCCGGAAGTCGAGGGGGCCATCTTACAGGTCCCTGGGTACCAATTCATCTTTGAGGAAAGTTATTATCTAAACGGGGTGTAGGGGTTGTGTCGGAGAGGTAGTACCTTTTGTTCGAAACGGTCAATCCAAGAGCCATAGGCTGGAGGAGGTTTCGGATAACTGGTCCTCACGAGACGCCCAATTCTTACTTGCTGGCTCCAAGCGCCACATCCCGGGAAACTGTGTTGACCTACAGGCAAAACCAAGTGGGGATAGCCAGATATGGTGAAAAGCATCGCAGCGTCGGTTCCAGAATGGGCGGCTGCAAACAGCGACGGTTCTCCATGTTAGGGGCGGCTGAGAATACAGTCAGGAAGCTAGGGGATTCTACCTGACAAATTTTTTTCCCCATGAAGGAAGGCAACGGGAAACCACCTTCATTACTTTCCCAAGACAATCACATGGATACATTCAACTCGAAATTTTCCGGAGGTTTAAATAGTTCCCCGATCGGATCTCCGGGGGGGAGCAGCTTAGAATGTCTTCGACGAGAGAGCAAACTTACGGAAACCACTGCATATCGGAACGTGGAATACCAGAAGCTTATTTCAAGCAGGGAAACTAGCGAATCTGGAACAGGAAATGAACAGACTTAAATAGACATTCTGGAGGTCGCGGAAACCTGGTGGCCAGGCACGGGAAAATGTGACACAAAGAGCGGAACTCTCTTCTATTCCGGAAACGAAGATAGAAATCACAGGAAGGGCGTAGGAATCCTAATAACAAAAGCCCTAAGAGAATCAGTTACCGACTTTATTCCATACTCCGATCGCACTTCTTTATTGAGACTAAGAGCTAAGCCGTCCAACCTCAATATAATACAAGTCTACGCACCCACAGGTGACTCACCGGACCGAGACGTGGAACAGCTATACAACGAAATTAAAGAACTTCTCAAGCTTACCAAAAAACACGATGTAAATATAGTCATGGGAGACTTTAACGCCAAGCTGGGCAAAGGAAAGTTTGAAAATATCGTCGGACCCTGGGGGCTTGGAACTAGAAATGACAGGGGCGATCGCCTTCTGCAGTTCTGCCAAGAAGAAAGTATGACTATCACGAACACCTGGTTTAAGCTCCCCCCCCGTCGTCTTTACACTTGGAAGTCGCCCACAGACACTACGGCCAACCCGGTACGCAATCAAATAGATTTCATTCTTGTCAATGGGAGATTCAGATCATCCGTCAAGAGAGCATGTACATATCCCGGGGCAGATGTACCTTCTGACCATGTTTTATTAGCAGCAATCATAAAAGTGTCCTTAGCCAAGAGCTGTAAGCCAATCATGCATAACAGAATAGCATATGAAAAGATCAAAGATGCTGCAACAAGAGACGAACTCGGCAATGATATTAACGCACGAATACAAAACATTAGACCCACCAACGAAAATGACTTAACAAATTCCTGGACACAAATAACACAAATTGTGACAGATGTAGCAAAAAGTAGGCTGGGTTTCAAAGTCGCAGATAGAAAGCAAAAATGGATGACTGATGAAATACTGGGTTTGATGAACGAACGTAGATTTTATAAAAACAAAGACGAGACCAAATACAAAGATACACAAAAAACAATAAGATCAAAAATTCGTATAGCAAAAAATGAATGGCTCAAGAGAGAGTGCGTGGAAATGGAACGCTTACAAAGACAGAATGATTCTCTTGGATTACATAAAAAACTGAAGCTGACAGCTGAAATATATAGGTCAAGGAATAGGGGCATATTAGTCAATGAGGACAACCAAATGATTTCTGAAAGTGATGAGAAAATACAGGTCTGGGAGAGATATATCGAGAAGCTCTTTGAGGGAAACAGACCGCCACCCGAGTTAAGAGATCCCGACGATGCATCAGGTCCATCCATATCTAAGGAGGAGATACAGAAAGCAATTCAGAGCTCAAAAAACCACAAGTCACCCGGTCCGGATGAAATCCCATCGGAAATACTGAAGCTTTTCGACGATAGAGGCATTAACACCTTACATCATATATTTAATATCATCTACGAGACCGATCGCTTTCCTCAGCAGTGGTTGGAATCGATTTTTATCCCTCTGCCTAAAGTAAATAGGGCCAAAGCATGCGGCGACTATCGACTAATAAGTCTCATGAGCCACACCCTGAAGATCTTTCTTAATCCACCAACGAATATATAAAAAATGTGAAAGAGACATGGCTGACTCCCAGTTTGGTTTCAGGCAGGGGATGGGCACAAGAGAAGCAATAACAGCTACACATATACTAGTCCAGAATTGCTACGACCAAAGAAAAGACATATTCTTATGCTTCATTGATTATGAAAAGGCATTTGACCGAGTAGAACACCACAAGCTCATGCAAATATAAGGACTCTTGACATAGATCAGAAAGATATTACTTGTATTGAAAATTTATACTGGCATCAGACCGCACGTGTTGAATGGGAAAATGGTCTTTCAAACAACATCTGGATCCGAAGAGGAGTAACAGGGGATGCGTCTTGTCTCCACTCTTATTTAACCTGTACTCGGAAGCCATCTGCCGAGAAGCACTGGATACGTCAATATAGCATTAAAGTCAATGGAGTATGGATTAACAACATTAGATGACACGGTCTTAATCGCCGATAAGTTGAAGACTTACAACGACTGGTCAATTTAGTGGGGGAACATAGCGCATCAATGTGGGCATGAATCTAAATGTAAGGAAGACAAAATCTGGCGATCAACGAGAAATCGGTAGGCCGTTGACGATGCAGAATCCGACTTTTAACACAATACCCATGAAAAAGTAAGTAGATTCAAGTATTTGGGCACTTGGCTATATGAAGACTGACATCGGATAACGAAATAAAATGTCGCATAGAACAAGCTAGACAGGCATTTCAAAAACTTAGACACGTGTTCACCTGCTCGGACTTTGACTTGGAATTGCGAATGAGATTCATAAAATGCTATGTGGTCGGTATTACTGTATGGGGTGGAGAGTTGACCTTAAAAGCAAGCGGCAATTAACAGATTGGAGGCCTTTGAGATGTGGACATACCGCAGATTATTAAAAATACCTTGACAGCGAGGGTCACGAATGAGGAGGTTCTAGCTCGAGTTAACAGGGACCGCGAACTGTTTACTGTTATTAAGAAAAGGAAGACCGCATACTTGGGACATATCATGAGAAACGATAAATACCGCCTTTTACAACTAATAATCGAGGGAAAAATCGAGGGCCGTAGAGGTATTGGCAGAAAATGTCCTGGCTTCGCAACATACGACAGTGGACTGATTAACCAACATACAGACCTTGGTACACACTGCAAGAAATAGAGAGGAGATGGAAAATGTGATCGCGAACATCCATTAGTGGATACGCATCCGAAGAAGAAGAAGAAGAATTATCTAAAAATGCCATATAATAAAGTGCCTATGGAACAGTTTCCTTCAGTTGTGGAATAACTTCCTCAAGAATGTCTAGGTACCTACGCTCTGTAAGACCTCCTTCAAAAATTCTATAGACTATGCGTCTTCCAAATATAAGACACGAGACCCCTAACCTCAAAGCGTCCTAGTTATGCCCTCTCAAAAATTAAATGTTGATTTTCTGTAGACCAGTTTCTTGTATTGTGACGATTGAAAATTCCCGCACAAAGAAGTTTCATCAAACCAGATAAAGGTTAAACATCTATGGAGAGGTGTCGTGTGGCCGGGTTTTCTGTGTTGACTTGGAGATCTACTGATAATCAGAAATCAATCGCTATGAGTGGAAACTATCTCGGTTGGAAGGGTGCAGACGCTGTAGTCGAGAAGAAACCTAGTACTTTCCAACTTCTGCTTGTCTACACGATACTGCAAAAGACTGCGGCCGTTAGATTGCTGGTGCAAATCCGGATTGACCTGACAGGAAAGGGTAAGCGCGTACCATCGGAAATAAACTTCAGGAAGATTAGAAACCAGATGCTCCTCAAAATACGAAATATGTATTAAACCGAGTGCACGATAATAATAATAATAATAAACGTGCTATTTACTTGGATCGCCCATAATGTACGGTAGAACGCGCGAAAACTACTCGCACACACACTAGGAATCGGGTGTGTCCCCTAAATGAGACTAAATAAAGCGAAATAAGATTTGCTGATAGCGAAAGTTGAGGCGAACAATTAAAAATATCCCACGATGTGCATGATTCGAGGCATGATTTAGTGCTTTGCGAATTTTCGTAGCAGTTGCCGCTGAAAACTCGTTTAACGGCTTGTTATTGGCGGTACAGTTTGCACGTGCTTCCTAAACAATAGATTATTCGTTGCGTAATCGAGGTTATGTTCACTTGGAAACGTTTAAAACGTGTTCTGTACGCTGTAGACAGCTATTAGCTAACTTGTACATATGGATGGTATTTCTTGTAACCTATGGTGTTTATGTAGACACGGGGTATTGTTTGAAATGTCTGATGAAAGAGGAGGTCACGCGGTGACGGTGACACTTTTTTTTTTATTTCTTGTCGCGTAATAAATCAAATCAAATATTCCTGATTTCATATTAAAATGTCCATTTTACATTAGAAATTCGTAGTGAGTCAAGTCGTAAATATACAGTGGGTCCCAGATTCACTTTTTTGTATAGGGATTTGGAAATCCAAAACGGTAAATTTGACAGCTGTCAAAATGTGACACTTTTTTAAGACAAATAACATGGCGTGTACGAAATGTCTTCATCGTCTTTTGTTATTCCGCAACCCGTCTCAACGTCCATTTTCTTATGGCCGCCATATTGGTTTTTTCGATTTTTGGAACGAGCGTAAAATTTCCAGTCACATAGAATTATGAGCAAAACTCTTGCATAAAGTAACAATTTTTGTTTAACAGTAATAACTTAAGGCTTTTTTTAAACAACAACTTTAATAAATGAATGAATTAAAAATTTTACCCCCATTATAGATCACACCCCTCTGCTCCAAGCAGATTTTGATCGGCGATTAGAATGTGGTGAAGTTATAATTGAACGAATTATAAACGATGAAAACCTTTTATTAAACACGTGTTTCTCTGATGAATGCTCTTTTTTTCTTAAACAGCATGGTAAATTGTCATAATTGCCGATAATCATCCGAGATTCTGAATTCCAGAATTTATCATGAGATACACACCCAACAGCCACAAAAATTAAATGTTTGGGCTAGTATTTTTGGCGATCATACAGTTAGTCCCTTTCTCTTGCCAGGAAATTTGACAGGTGAAATGTATTTACAATTACTACAAGACGCCATAGAGCCAGCATTAATAGCAATAACTGAGGATAGGTTGATGTTCCAACGGGACCAATGGCCCCCAAGATCGCCAAATTTATCACATCTAGATTTCTTTCTATGGGGTCACTTAAAAAGCACAACTCGACCAACTTGATTGGTTTGCAACAACAAATTGTAAATGAGTGCCTTCAAAATCAGTTGTGCATTTTTTTAGACTTAAGTTTTAAAAACCCTAAAATTAAAGAACTGCGAATGCTTGCGTATGCATTAGTTATTTTTACACAAACAGGCTTCACTCGAGCCCCCTTCCCATTTAAGATTTTAGGGGTGGTGCCACTCCCGCCTAGGGGGCTGCAGGTATGAACGTGATTATATATATATATATATATATATATATATATATATATATATATATATATAGGAAGCCAGAATATAGTCGTCTTCCAAAAGCTCTTGGATAAGATATACTTTGTAAATGTGTTTCAAAAACCTTCCAACCGTACCTCAAGATGTATCGTGATTTTGGGCCAATGAAACTGTTGAAACGTGTGGATCTTCCTGCAGAGATACTGCAATGTTCAATTTTTCATTCCTTCAGTCCTTTACTGTACCATGTTCCTCAAATTTGTAGAATATCTTACTGACAGTACCCTATGAGATTTGATTTTCTGGATATTTAGCATTAAACAAAGCGCACACTTCTTTTTGACTTTGCATTATCTCTACAGGAAAATTCACACGTTTCAACGGTTTCATTGGCCTAAAATCATTTTACGTCTGGTACAATTGGCAGGTTATTGAAAGCAAAGTGCCATTAATCTTTATAAAGTATCTATTCTCCAAGAGCTTTAAAGATCACTGATGTAGGCGTTTAGCTTATAACATATTATTTTTGGATGAATGTAACTTCTTTTTAAACGGAGCGGCTAACAGAGACGATTCTGGTTTCTGGAGTCAGGAAAATCCACACTGGATATGTGAAGCTCATACGCAGCGTCCCCAGAAAGTAAATGTATGGGCAGGTATATATAATAACCGAGTTGTAGGGCCATTCTTTTTGAAGAAAACCTTACAGCTGAACGATACCTGCACTTCTTACTTTTTGAGTTGAAGCCTGCTCTAGCTGTTATTTTTCCTGACGAAGTAGATCCAGATATACCTAATGAAACAATTTGGTTTTAACAAGACGGTGCTTCACAACATTTTGGAATCGATGTGAGATGATATTTAGATGAGTGTTTAGGTAGCTGGAACGGACGACGTGGTACAAAGAATGGCCACCCAGTTCCCCAGATTTAACGGCTCTCGACTTCATTTTGGGGACGCGTAAAGAAATTGAGACTGTGAGTCTCTCTCTCTATATATGTATATATATATATATATATTATATATATATATATATATATATACATATATATATATATATTTGTATATATATATATATATATATATATATATATATATATATATATATATATATATATATATATATATATATATATATATATATATATATATATATATATATATAT